>PVIU01002382.1:0-40291 GCA_004026605.1 Ondatra zibethicus | reverse complement strand
CTGCCCACATCTACTGTGGATCCCAAAGGCCATCCACTCTATACCCTTCTCGCTGCCTTATCCCAGCCTCCAACACCAGCAGGTGTTCCCTATGAACACACCAACTGTGTGATCAGGCCAGGAAAAGAGGCAGCACACAGCCATCACACTCTCCAAAAGTTAGGAGTTCGTTTTAGGTTAGGAAACATTGTAGATCAGCACCTAGACCTATAATCATCCCAAACACAGGTGCCTTGACACCAGCATAAAAATATAGTCAACAACAGCCTTGGCAATATGCCTCCATTAAAGCCTAGCTGTCCAATGACAGCAAATGCTGAATATTCCAGTATAGCTGAATCACAAGAAAAAGACCTTGAAACCTACTATGTGGAGACAATAGAGGTCCTTAAAGAGGAAATGAAAAAAAAATCCTTCAAGAAATCCAGGGGAACACACACAAACTATTAGAAGAAGTGGATAAATCCCTTAAAGAAAGCCAAGAATATACAAACGGTTGAGGGAAACAAAACTATTTAAGACCTGCAAATAGAAATAGCAGTCAATAAAGAAAATACAAACTGAGGGAATTCTGGAAATGAAAAAAATTAGGAATAGAACAGGAACTAAAGAGGCAAGCTACACCAATAGAATATAAGAGATGGGAGAGAGGATTTCAGGCATTGAAGATACAATAGAGGAAAAAGATACATTGATCAAATATATGTGTGTGTGTGTGTGTATACATATATATATATATATATATATATATATATATATGCACTTTCAGGAACCATAGATGGAGGAAATTAGATATTCCATGATAAAGTCAAATTTAAACAATACTGTCTACAAATCCAGCCCTATAAAAAGTGCTAGAAGGAAAACACCAACCTAGGTTAACTATCCCCCATTAAAACACAGGAAATAGATAATTTCACACCAGCATGACCAAAAGAAGGGAAGTACATGCATACACACACCATCACCACCAATATCAACAAAATAACAGGAAACAACAATCATTGGTTATTGACATCTCTCAATATCAATGATTTCAATTCCCCAATAAAAAAGACACAGATAACAAAATGGACATGAAAACAGGATCGATTCTTCTGATACATCCAAGAAATATACCTAAAAATCAACATAAACATTACCTCAGGATAAAGGGTTGGAAAAAGATATTCCAAGTAAATGGACCTAAGAAGTAAGCTGGAATAGCTATTCTAATATCTAACAAAATAAACTTCAAACCAAAATTAATCAAAAGAGATAGGGTAGAAAACTACATACTCAGCAAAGAAAAATCCACCAATATAACATTTCAATTCTTAACATCTGTTAACACTGCTACAACTTAAATCACATATTGACCCTCCCACACTGATAGTGAGAGACCTCAATACCCCACTCTCACCAATGGTGAGTTCATTCAGACAAACACTAAACAGAGAAATACTGGACCTAAAAGACATTATAAAACAAATGAACCTAACAGATACTTACATAACATTTCACCCAAATACAAAAGAATATACCTTTTTCTCTTTATCTCATGGAACCTTTTCCAAAATTTACTACATACTCAGACACAAAGTAAGTCTCAACAGATACAAGAAAAGTGAAATAACTCCCTGCATCCTATCAGATCACAATGGATTAAAGCTGGCTATAAACAACAGTAGAAGCAACAGAAGCCTTACAAACTCATGGAAACTGAATAACTTTCTACTGAATGAAAAATGGGACAAGACAGAAATAAAGAAATTAAAGACTTTCCAGCAATGAAAATGAATGCACAGCACACCCAAACTTATGGGATATGAAAGTGGTTCTAAGAGGAAAGTTCATAGCACTAAGTACCAACATAAAAACAAAAACTGCTTCCAATTTCCAGGAGGATCTATATATGTTTTTCTTTGGGTTCACCTTGTTATTTGGCTTCTCTAGGCTTGTGAACTATAGGCTCAATGTCCTTGCCCTATCTTAAGGCTGGAGGGGGAGGGAGGAGAGTGAGTGGGAGAGCGGGAGGGGAATGGGAGGAGGGGAGGAAGTGGAAATTTTTGAATGGAAAAAAAATTAAAAAACCAAAAACTGGAAAGATTACACATTAGTAACTTATCACACCTGAAAACTCTAGAATGAAATGAAGTAAGCCCACCCAAGAGGAGTAGACAGCAAGAAGCAATCAAACTGAGTGCTGAAAACAATTAAATAGAAACAAGAAGAACAATAAAAGAATCAATGAAAGAAACAGTTGGTTCTTTCAGAGAGATATTCAAAAGAGTAACAAAATCAGAAAAGGAAAGGAAGACATAACAACCGACACCAAGGAAATCCAGAGAATCACAAGTACAAGCTTTAAAAACCTGTACTCCACCAAATTGGAAAAATCTAAATTGAATAATTTTCTTGATAGATACCACTTACCAAAGTTAAATCAAGATCAAATAAACAATTTTTTTTTTATAATTTTGCCTTTTCTTTTTTTAATATTTATTTATTTGTTATATATTCTGTCTGTGTGTCTGCAAGCCAGAAGAGGGCACCAGAACTCATTACAGATGGTTGTGAGCCACCATGTGGTTGCGGGGAATTGAACTCAGGACCTTTGGAAGAGCAGACAATGCTCTTAACCGCTGAGCCATCTCTCCAGCCCAAATAAACAATTTAAATAGACCTATAATCCCCAAGGAAATAGAAGCAGTCATTAAAAGTCATTAAAAAGTCTCCAAACTAAAAAATATAAAATAAGAATTTTTTAAAAAGGCCATTATGACATGATGATTTTATTTCAGAACTTTGCCAGACTTTTTAAGTAGAATTAATGACAATACTCCTCAAACTATCCCACAAAACAGAAACAGGAGGAGCATGGATCAATTAATTTATGAGGCCACTGTTACCCTAAAAATCAAACCACATAAAGACTCAACAAAGAAAGAAAATTACAGACCAATTTTCCTTATAAACATTGATGCAAAAATACTCAATAAAATACTTGCAAACCAAATCCAAGAACACATCAAATAGATCAACTATCAAAAAGGAGACTTCATTCAAGAGATACAGGAATAAAAATCAATAATTGTAACTCACCATATAATCAAACTGAAAGAAAAACACATGAGCACCTCATTAAATGAAGAAAAGGTCTTCAAAAAAATCCAACACTCCTTCATCATGAAAGTCCTGGAGAGAGTAGGGATGTAAGGGACATACCTAAACATAACAAAGACAACAAGCTAAAGCTAATTTCAAATGAAAGGGAGAGAAACTCAGGAACCAGAAAAGGTTGACTACTCACTCCATATATACTCAATACAGTACTTGAAGTTTTAGCTAGATCAGTAAGAGAACTGAAGGAAATCAAGGAGATAAAAATTGGAAAGAAAGATGTCAAAGTATTGCTATTGGAAAATGATATAAACGATCCTTAAAATTCTACCAGGGAACTCCTACAGATGACTAAACACTTTAAGCAAAGTGGCAGGTTACAAGATTAACTCAAAAAAAAAAATTAGGAACCCTCCTTTATACAAATGACAAATGTACTGAGAAAGAAATCAGGGAAACAATACCTTTCACAATAGCCTCAAATAATTTCATATATCTTGAGGTAACTCTAACCAAGCAAGTGAAAGACTTGTATGACCAAAACTTCAAGCCTTTGAAGGAATAAATTCAGGAAAAACAATCAGAAAATGGAAAGATCCCCCATACTCATGGGCTTGTAAAATTTTCACAGTAAAAGTATCCATTCTACCAAAAGCAATCTATAGATTCAATGCAATCTCCACCAAAATTTCAGCACGATTCTTTATGGACCTTAAAAAGGACAATTCTCAATTTCATATAGAAAAGAAAAAACAACCAAAAAAACAGGATAGTGAAAATAATACTGAACAATAAAATATATGCTGGAAGTTCCAACATTTCTTATTCTAAGTTGTACTATGAAACTCTAATAATAAAAACCACATGGTATTGGCCTAAAAACGGACACAATAACTAATAGAATTGAATTGAAGACCCAGACATGTATCCACACACCTATGAAAACCTGACCTTTTATAAATAAACCACAAATACATACTGGAAAAAGAAAGTATCTTCAACAAAAGGTGTTGGTCAAACTGGATATCAGCATGTAGAAGAATGCAAGTAGATCCATATTTATCACCCAAACAAAACTTAAGTTCAAGTGAATCAAAGGACCTTAACATAAGACCAGATACACTGAACCTGATAAAGAGAAAGTGGGAAATAGGCTAAAACACATGGGCACAGGAGACAATTTCCTGAGCAGAACACCAGTAGTAAAGCAAAGGACACCATCAATCAGACAAAGCTGGAGCCTACAAAATAAGAGATGATTTTTTTCCAACTCTACATCTGATAGAGGGCTAAAATCCAAAATAAATAAAAGACTCAAGAAATTAGATAGCAGAATAACCCACCACAAATAATCTAATTTAGAATACAGTACAGATCTAAACAGAGAATTGTCAACAGAAGATTCTCAAATGGCTGAGAAACACCCAAGGAAATGCTCAACATCCTTAGACATCAGGGGAAGGCAAATCAAAACTACTTTGAGATTCCATCTTACACCTATCAGAATAGTTAAGATCAAAAGCACAAGTGACAGTTCATGCTGCAAGAATGTGGAGCACAGGAGACTCTTTTCCATCGCTGGTGTGAGTACAAACTTGTAAAGCCACTGTGGAAATCAATATGGCAGAAAATTAGAAATCAATCTACCTCAAGATTCAGCTATACCACTCTTGAACATACACCCAAAGGATGCTCCATTTTACAAGGACACTTACTCAACCATGTTAATGTTGGATTTATTTATAGTATCCAGAAACTGGAAACAACCTAAATGTCCCTCAAGAGAAGAATGGCTAAAGAAAATGTGAGAAATTTACACAGTGAAGTATTACTCAGTTCTTTAAAAATAGTGATATTTGCAGGAAAATGGACGTAACTAGAAAAAAAGTCACCCTGAGTGAGGCAACCCAGACCCAGAAAGACAATATATATTCTCTTATAAGTGAACATTAGCCATTGAGTAAATAATAATCAAGCTACAATTCATAGAAGCAGAGAGGTTCAATAAACGAAAGGGTCTGGTTGGGATACATGACTATCCCTGGGAAGGGAAAATAAAATAGGTTTTATGGGTGTATAGGGGGCTTTTGGGGATAGGAGCAGAAGGATCAGGTTTGTGGGAGGTAAGATTGAAGGAGAGAGTGCAGGGAGAGAATTGGAATTGTGGGGCATTTGGGGTGGTGGTATAGAAACCAAGTACAACAGAAATTCCCTGGAATCTATGAAGGTAATCCTAATGCAGACTTCTAGTAATGAGGATACAGAGTCTCAACTCACTTATTCTTATAGTTGGGTGAGACTTCCTGTGCAAGCACTAGGTTCCATTTAATTGAATTGTTGTTCAAGGGCATCCCATGAAAATCGCCAGATAATATTAAATAAGTAAATATAAAACTAGACATTTTCAAACATCCCTAATGAGGATGATAGACTAAAGAGACCCTTTGTTACTTAATAGAAATAGTAACATGATCAGAAGAGTAACTGGCCCCTCATTTTTCCATACCCCCAATATATTGTGATATATTGTCTTAAGTGACAAAAGTAAGTTTTAAAAAGTGTTAATCAAATGACACAAAAAATCAGTTAGATTAGAATTTTTGATAGATCAAATTCAACATGATGCTACAGTTAGAAACAATGTATAAATTACCCATCAGTTACTAAAAGATTAGCTGTTAAGTGTTGTCCCCACACACAATGAAAATAATTGTAGTGATAATGAAGATAATATATGTCAAATATTTTGTCTAAGCCATTCTACAGTGTATGAATATGTTTATGTTATAAGAGCCATCATGATGCACACTATAAATAATTTTAATTTATATTTTATTTCCTAAAATGGGAACTTAATTGATAAATCTGTCATCATAATAGATTAGTCATATAATTACACACTTCAAGCTTTTTCAATGCAGTCAACATTTCCGGTAATGTCAGTCAGAAATTTGTCACTGAAAGAAAAGTGAAATATGTGGCAT
Organism: Ondatra zibethicus; assembly: GCA_004026605.1. NCBI lineage: Eukaryota > Metazoa > Chordata > Mammalia > Rodentia > Cricetidae > Ondatra > Ondatra zibethicus. The sequence goes on along the minus strand of PVIU01002382.1, from coordinate 34,205 downwards.
TCCTAGTTTGAAGGTGAGAGAAAGGAGCAGTGGCTGAAGGATATGAATGGCCTCTGAAGTGAAAAACCCAGGAGAACAGATTCTCCCTGAAGCCTACAAAAGGGAGTAAAGTCTTGTTGGGATGTTGATCTTAGACCAGTGGGCTCCACTTACATTCAGATGAAATATATCTGTTCCTGATGGAAGTGATGAGCATTTCATTTTTATTTACCATCCCTTGCTAACTAGAAATAGAAACAGATTCTTTCTAGGTAAACATTAGGAAAAGACAATTCATTAGTTTTGTTCTTTCTGCATACAAAACTTGTACCATGAGGGCCTGGTTGGTTTCTGTCCTCCCACCAGGTCCCACAGTCATTAGGTCCCAAAGAAAATCACACAGAGAGTCTATATTAATGATAAACTGATTGGCTCATTAGCTCAGGCTTCTTATTATCTCTTGTGGCTTATATTAACCCATTATTCTTATGTATTTTAGCCACATGGCTCAGTACCTTTTTCAGCGAGGCAGGTCACATCCTGCTTCTTCGGTGGTCTAGACAGGACTGGGGAGGAATGGGCTCGTTCTCCTGTTCTCATTGCCCCACCTTACTTCCTGTCTGGTTGTCCCACCTATACTTCCTGCCTGGCCAATCAGCGTTTATTTAAAACATGGTTGACAGAATACAGACAATTCTCCCACACCGCTTCCCCCACCCCTTTTTTTAAACAAAGGAAAATATCCATAGTCCATTTTTTGGGAATGTGGGCATAGTATTCCAGGCTACTTCCGGCTGGTTGAGGGCGCTGATAATCTTATGGGGACCTAAAGAAAATTTAGAGTTATGATCAAGTCCTGACTGGAGCATTCTGTGAGGCTTGATCATCTCAGGCAGCAATCTTGAATCTGTTCTGGATGTAGAACTCAGACATCAGGGCCATCTGTTCCTACTGGAGATTTCTCAGGTGGTCTTCCTTGATCAAATCTGAGTTTTCTTAACTCAGAATGAATCCACAGCCTCTCATTTCCTGTGGAAACAAAAGCAAAATCTTTTCTCCAAAGTAACATATCTTTTGACTTCAATTTTGAAGTCAAGGTATTTTCAAAATACCTAACGTGGATTAATTCAGCAGCATTTATAAGCAAATTATCTTTTAGCAGCTGTTGCTCCTTCCTCAGCATTCAAACAATTCAAAGAGAGCATAATAACATCCAGTATCAAGATTCTCTGTGTGTTTTCCATCTTTATGCAGTTTTATTTTAACCTCTATTTTTTTATTTTTACTTTTAACTTTCGGTTTTTTGAGACAGGTTCTCTGTGTATCTTTGTCCTGGAATTCCCTCTGTAAACCAGGCTATCCTTGAACTCACAGAGATCCACCTGTCTCTGCCTTCCCCGTACTGGGATTAAAGGTGTGTGCTACCACACCTTGAAGTCACAGAGATCTGTCTGTCTCTACCTCCCAGGCATTGGGATTAAAGGTGTGTGCTACCACACCTTGAAGTCACAGAGGTCAGTCTACCTCTGTCTCCCAAGTGTTGGGATTAAAGGTGTGTACCACTACACCCAACTACTCTCTTTCTTTCTTTTTTATTTTAAGACTTTAATCCTTTTTTTCAAGCCTGCATATATTTTTAACACATTGTAAACCATTTAGAGGTTTTCTTCGTCTTTGAATCTCTCTTTACTGTATACCTCTCTTTTTCTGACCAAATGAGTCTTTAATTTACCAAGCAATATGGGTAGGATTAAAGCCTAGTCTTTGATGGCTGGATCCAGCCCATTCCTTAGCTTTGTGAGATTCCAGGCTCATGGTGGAGGTACCGGCCAGAGCCATGTTTATTGCCACAACTCTATGGTGTTTCAAGGTCCCTGCCAGCAAGCAAGCTGCAGCATTCTGCTCACAAACCACATTTAAAAGCTCCGTAGTCAGACCACCTGCCTGAAAGAGTCAGAATTTGCCCTGGCAGGACGGCCCAGAAAGCCAGAATTTTAAAACGACACAGCTTTTTTCCTGCTAAGGCTGAAAACTGCTGAAAAAATGCTGAAAGCATGCGGTCAGCTTTTCATCAACACCATTTAAATGTTTCGTGGCAGAACCTCTTAAAGAGCTGCAGGGTTTTGCAGCTAAAGCTGAGTCAGGAAGCCTCTCTTAGATGAGAGTGCTTGCTTGCTTTTAGCAAGCAGAGCAGACCCGAGAAATTGCTGCTACCAAGAAAACATGCTTTACTCTATTCTTTCCCAAGCTTTCTCAGGCTTTCTGTGCATGCACTTATCTACGTGGGTGCCATTCTGTAACATGAAGGGCCTGTTGTTAGGGTTTCTGTCCTGCCCAGTTCCCGCAGCCGTTTAGCCCCAAAGAAAATCACACAGAGGTCTCCAGAGAATTATAAACTGATTGGCCCATTAGCTCAGGCTTCTTATTAGCTCTTGTAGCTTATATTAACCCATTATTCTTATCTGTCTACAAAAGGGAGTAAAGTCTTGTTGGGATGTTGATCTTAGACCAGTGAGCTCCACTTATATTCAGATGAAATACATCTGTTCCTGATGGAAGTGATGAGCATTTCATTTTTATTTACCATCCCTTGCTAACTAGGAATAGAAACAGATTCTTTCTAGGTAAATATTAGGAAAAGACAATTCATTAGTTTTGTTCTTTCTACATAGAAAACTTGCTCTGGAAAATATTTCAGGACCTATACCTGATTCCAATTGTAGGTTGCTATATAATGACTCAAAGTCAATGATGTTCCTCCTCAACTCAGATTGTAGACACTTTCTATGTAAATTGAGCCTACAGTTTATGAGAGATGTAACAGAACTTCCTGTTTCCAAAAATTCCCTTAGAGTTTATTCAAAAAATGTATAGAATTTCCAACTCATAAAATTCACTTTTTAAAATATTATTTATTTTACGTCCTAACTCCAGTTTTTCCTCCCTCCCCACCTCCCATCGGCTCTTCCTCTATTTCTGTTCAGAAAGGGACAGACATCCCATGAGTATCAACAAAGCATGGCATATCAAGTTGCAGTAAAACTAAGCACCTCTCTTTGTAGTCAGGCTAAGCAAAGCAACCCAGTATGAGGAATAGGTTCCCAAGTGCCAACCAAAGCATTAGGGACAGTACCTGCTCCCATTGTTAAGAGTCCCACTAATAGACCAAGTTGTCTATTTATCACGACTTTCACACACACACACACACACACACACACACACACACACACACACATATATAAAGGACCTAGGTCGGTCCCATACAGGATCCCTGGTTGTTGGTTCTGATTCTGTCATACAGCTCACTTAATCTTCAGGATAAGCTAGTACTTATCAATTAAAAACCCAGTTGGACCTCGAATCAACACATCTGATGGATCATCTGGAGTACTTCTGTTCTAATTTAGGTTCATGCACATAGTCTCTGAAACAAAGATTTGGGCTCAAGCATTTTCTTGGGAGGGGTTCAAAAAGAATGGGTAAGTAAACAAGGAAAGGATGCAAGCTGATAACAGTTTCACAAATATAGTTATTGCTGAGGGCAACTGGCTGCAACCCCACCGGCCATTACATGAACAAACGTCAGAACAGAGAAAACGATAACAGAGGTGTTTTACTCATGAATCCTGTGTTTTTTGGCAAAACTCAAATGCCATGAACACAAAATTCTCAGTACACAAGGCCCACACTACACAGAAAAGGACAACTATGGTCACATAGCCTGTACAGGTACAGAGAGGGACTGAGAGCAGATGGCACACAATAAACTGTTTCTCAAGGACTCCAACCAAGCCAAGAGAATCTGAATGAGATGCAGTTGTGGCCAGGTTGCATTTCAGGGTAAAACTGTGAGACGATGAATGTGTATTGCATATAATCTTCCTAATCTCAGTAGTTCACAGAACCTAGAGATACGAAAATTAAATCTATCTTGATCTTGATTAGAAGCTCTAAACCTAAGCTGATTAAAAGCTGTAATTTCCACTTGATAAATGAGAAGTTAATGTGATTACTTTCTATTTTCTCAGACAAATTCAATGACTTCTTGATCACTCCAGATTTGATATTTGATCACAAATAGTTTGCATTTATATGCTTTTGTGCTTGAATATTGATGTTGAGGCTGTTTTGGAAATGAAATTATCTATACTCTGAGAATTTTTTCAGACTTAATTTTTTAGGAAAGTTAAGTTCTATGTAGATTTATGACTCAACATTGAGATGTCCTTAATTCTTCATAACTATTTAATGGATTGCAAGACTTTGCTGTATCAAAAAGGCAAAATAAAGTATATATTCATTGTCTGGTCATAAATGAAATCTATTAAGCCTTGAAGGTCCTTGTTATTTCAGTCCTTGGTAGTTAATGTTACTCAAGTCTATACTATAAGGAGAAGTATCATGGTACACAGACTGGTATCTCTTACCTTGAACCCAAATATTTTTTAGTTCATGACCTAGTTTTATTGCATATTATCCCAATGACATTGATAAGTCACATAATCCATTGAAACTTTAGTTTTCAGATCATCCTTACTCTAGCAAACAGATAAAAATTGAGTCGCAAGTAAGCAACAGATTTCCATTGACCCAATTCTGTACAGTTTAAAGTATTCATTTTGTTCATTCCCTGACAACTCTCATGTATCTAAGAACTTCTGCAGATTATACAGTGAAGCCTTTGAGCATCTCTTAATTGTCTATCTAAACTCTGTTATTTTCCCTTGTGTCTGCTCCAATAACAGAGTTGCTTAGAAGCAGACTTCTGGGCAAAACAAAAGTTCCCATCAGAGAACATAAAACTGTCATTAACTAGCTGTCTACCTCTCAAGGGTAGGCTTAGTTTGATCTTCATCTATGAGATATATCTTAAATAGTAGATATTCAGAGGCTGCTAAGTCTTAGTTCTTAGAGAGAAGAAGACTGAGAGTATTTCATTAAATACTGTTATCTGAAGACACATCATCAAGGAAATGTGCAGTAGCTATTCAAACCATTATCAAGTTTAATGATTAACCTGTAATTTATTTAATTACTCAAAACCACTAAAACATTTCTAAATATTTACTATTTTTACTGTTAAACCTAAAATATCCATTCACTTGAGTAGAACTTCACATTTGCTTTGATAGATGAAACAAAGCAATGACCCACCACTCATTATATGCCTGAAAGTACTAAGTACAAAGGATTGGTGGGCCAAGGTGATTTTGAGCATTCAACAACAACAACACACATACACAAACATAGATCTCTGTGAGTTTGGGGCCAACGTGATCTACAGGGCAAATTCCAGGACAGGCTCCAAAGCTACACAGAGAAATCCTGTCTCGGAAAACCATATATATACATGTATGTGTGTGTGTGTATGCAATATGACACTTGAAAGAGGAAAAAGCTTAAGAGTGAGGGTTGGGGGATATCTCAGTTAGCTAAGTACTTTCTGCATTTAAATGCTTATTATTTTCATAAAAAGTCAACGCTGGTAGGTAGAGAAGGAATCCTTGAAGCTCAGGTACAATGAGAGACTCTGTCTCAAAAAACTAAGGGACATCAACAACAGAACACCAAAGTGGAGAGGAAAATATCATGAAATTTAACCCTTGCACAGAGAACTATGGATAACTAAGGAATGCACAGAGCAGAAGAATTAGTCTTCTCCAGGAAGGAGCATACCAATATGAAATGCCCAGCCCTGAAAAAATACATATGAGCAACATTATACAAACTGAGATGGTTGCATTTAGAAATATGCATGCATATGAACACACATATGTTCATGTGCAACAATTATTGAGAAAAAGGGACAGGAAGTGGAAAGGAAATAGAAGACAGAAATGGCATAATTATAATCTAAAAAAAACTAAGTTGGAAAGATATTGAAGACACCTGATATTGACCTCTGTCCTCCACATGCGTCTGCACACACATGAACACATAGAAACATGCACATGCATGCCACCAGACGTAGACAGTAAATCTCTTGAAAGCCTATATAAGGTTACCAAATTTGAAAGTTAGAAATAGAGGGAAACTTAATGTGTTTTTGAGATGTTTTCTTTACATATGACTTTTGTCTTTTTGTAGAAAAAAATGAAGAAAAACATGAAGAGGAAAAGAAGGAAAGTAGAAACAAAAGAAAATACGAGAAATGTGAAAGAGGAAAGGAAAGAAGGAAGATCTTCTACTCTCTAAATTGTTAGTTTTATCTTAAAATCCTGACTCAAAGCGTTGCTTTAGAGGTTGTAGATGCAGTGTCATGATAGGCACAGCATGGGCACAGGCCAGTTCAGAGCTCAAGTTTAGGCCTCCAAAATTCAGATCAAAATAATATTATTAATTCTGTACAGAACGATAGAACTCAGTCAAAATAACACACTGTCTTCACATTATCTTTCTGGGTAACATGAGACAGTCAGTCAGGCCAAAAATAATCTGTACTTTCTCCTACTTCTTTATCTCTCTATTGTGCAAAATTTAGTAGGAAAGAAGCCAGCAAAGATTTAGTGCCCAACACCCTCCGTAACAGCCTCAGAGAAAGAGATCAGTAAGAAGATCGTTCTGCCCTGGTGACAAGGATTGGGGCAAATGAAATACAAATCTGAGGGGGAACACACTGGGCTGGGCATGCTTAGAATTAACTCAATGTTATCATTTTACTCATCCACTGATAGGAAAAATGGGGAAACTTGCATGAAATTCATGATCACATTATTGTTACAATCACCTCTTCTGGAAGTCATTTCATTTTGGAGAGAAACAAACATTAAATAAAAGAGTTCACACCCAGTATATGAGGCTCTGGCATCAGACATTATTTCTTCTTATTTTTGTTCTGTTTTCTTGTTTGTTCATTGATTTGTACTATTGTCCCAATAAGTGCACTTCAATTTTAGGTACCTCGTGTCAAAAAGTCTTGATTCCGTGTAAAGTCAGGAAGAGGGGTAATCTCTTCTCTGTTTGTAAATATTCATGACTGACATCTCTACACTAAAAGACAGTAGCATAGTAAGTTAAGAAGAAAATATAACAAATGTATTCAATTATAGCTTTATATGAACCTAGTGACATTTAGATGAATGATTCAAAGACCCAATGTAGATTCCAAGGTTTATGTAATCCATTTTATATTCACTTGAGAAACACAGCACAACCTACATAATCCATCTCCTACCAAGTATGGGACAGGACACCTGAAAGAGAGTCCTATGGTCTACTACCCCACAGAGTCTGCCAGAAAACTTAATAGTGAGCTTCAAAATAGTAAACATCGGGATATTCTTTTTGGTTTTATTCTTTGCTTTGTGAAAGGAGGCTAAGTTTCTAAGACTCATCTCAAGAACAGAAAGCTTAGTTTCACACATTCAGGAGAGGATCAGAGTGAGGTGCTGGGATAGGGTAGGGAGACAGAAATAGAACAAAGTTAGGAGAGGGCCTCAATAAATAGTGAGCCAAGCCTGGAACTCACTGCGTACTCCAAACTGCCAAACTGGCCTAGATCTAGCAATCATCACGCCTCTAGCTTCCCAATAGTGCGATCACAGGAGTGTGCCACCATAGTCTGGAATGTTACTCCTAAGGCCTTTAGTTTAAAATAGGATTTTCTGATATCGACAGAGGAAAACCACAAAGGTAAGCTTGGAAAAACTCAATCAGCTGTAAACTATTGGTATTGCCCAACAAACCACAGTGCCCTTTAATGATAAAGAGAAGAAACAGACCTCTTATGTTTGTTGTATTGAAAGAATAAGGGATGAGTAAGCCAGAGGTATTTGTGGACTAGGACCCTATGGTCATCATATGCCTCACAAGAGAAGAATCAGTAGCAAAATCAAGGCCAGGCATCATTTCTTACATAGGCTACAAATGCATTGTCTCATTTTATGGGCAAAAAAACTGAGATATAGAGAAGGTAAATGGCTCCTCTAAATCATATGATAAAAAAGTGATACATTACTGTTAAGAATTAGAATGTTCTTTTTTACTGACTTCTGTCTGTCTTGAATTTTTTGATGGCTCAGGACACTTCATCATGTCATAATTTTATATGTTGTATGGTGTATATGTTTATATGTGGGTTACAAATGTTGCTGTTGTGATTTTAAGATTTACCATGGGAAATGCTAGGACATTGATCATTTGAATCGCGTTACTTGCACAGTTCAGTGACAGTGCATATATACTTATTCTTGTTCAATGACCAATGACAACAAGTTTCTCTTCCACTCCAAATGAAACTCTGTAAACATTAGATAACAATTCCCAGTACCTTGCCCCTTCAGTTACTAGCAGTCACTCATGGATGGTATTTTCTGGCATAAAAAAAAATCTTTATTTATAAGCAGTGAAAAAAATGTAACTATATGCAAAGGGGAAAGGATACAATAAGGAGAAAAATTTATAACTAGCCCTTCAGTACTGTGAACTCTGTGAGTGTGCTGTGTATATCTTTAAAAGTCTCTCCACCTCTCAGCCCGCCTCCTCGGTGTTTACCCCTGGAATTTTCTGTCTCCAAGTTTCCTCTGCCTCAGAGAGCAGCTAACAAGGCAAATTCCTTTGTAGTTTCAAAAGCAGGTTTGTTGCCATGGAATCCACAACGCCACTGGAGTAGACTAGTAAAAGGTAACCACTAAAGATCCTGTCCATAGATAGGCTGTGGTTCTTCTTCTGGAAAAGCCTGACTGGTAGGATTCCTTTATGGGCTCAGCCCCAAAGTGTTTTATGTCATCACTTCAGCTACTTGAAAACTGAAGCTCCAAGAGACCTCTGAAAGAGAACCTACTGGGCTCAAAGGCTTCCTACCAATGGCCAATCCTAAAGGTACTACTGTTACTAATGGGACTTTCCACAGCCCCAAGACTCGGCACAGCAAATGGCAAAGCACTGACTGTGTGAAAAATGGAATCCCAAAAGAAGCCCAGGTAAGAAGCTATTCCTACATCCTTAATCTGCACGGTCCAAATATTTCCATATTTCTTAGCAACATAATTTAAGGTAGTCTTTACCCAAAGTTTCTCTTGGGAAATGTTTTATTGTGTTGACTCTGTACATGAGCTAATATTTGTTATGGGGGGCTGCTATAAAGCTTAGATGTGGATAGGGGAATTTCTTCTCCAGACGAGAGAAGACACAGACAGCGTCACAAGGTCCTAGATTCTCTAAAATAAAGAGTTTGTAAACTTTTCATTTCCTATCAAGCATTTTGGGTGGACAAGATTGTAAAAGATCAAACTCTTTGGGCTACCAAGCAACTTGCTACACTCACAATGCTTCAGAAAAAAAGAGAGAAGTGATGGTGAATCTTGCTGAGATCATGGGGTAGATAATGCTTGTCCCTGGTTATATGAATGCCTTTCTGGTTGAAAAAAATATTTTTGGTGTTCAACAGAGTATTGTCATAGCCACAGTCTGATTAGAGACTGGGGTCTCTCTTTGAAATCGGACTCCCTCCCTCCAGTATGCCTTTCTAAAAACCACTTCTGGGAGCAAAGCAAAGTCTTTAAAACAGACTTTCCAGTTATTTCCATTTCTCATTTTTCCCTCTTTTGGGCCTCTGCTCTTGTAAAATATTTGAGGGGATGTAATAGGGAAGAGAAACTCAAAAAAACTATTCAAAATAGCGTCCCCAATCTGTGAGGTTCTTGAAGAAAAGCATTTGTGCATGTCACATACCTCACCAAAACTTTCTGGTCTGAGTCACACGGTGAGCTAACCTGCCTTGAGGACAAGCTTGAATAGATAGACAGGCAATTTCACTGTGGGGGAATTGGCAGAGCTGTGTGCAGAACCCCATGTAATCCTCCCCTTGTGCAGTCACCTTAGTGAGCCAGCCTCTGCTTGAAGGAAATGTTAGGTTGTGCCAAGCACCTAGAACAGAGAGGTCTGGCTGGGGACAGGCCTCCATGCTGTGAATCAAAGTTGCATGCCCAGTTGGGAGGTACAAGGAGCACTCAGGAGCCTGGCTTGTGTGGTAAATGGTATGGCCCCCTAAATGTATCCATCTTTTATCCAAAGAAATTTGGAAGCACCTACCAGAAATCTTAGGCTGAAGTAGGATGAGGAGAAAGGGCATAAGAAAACTCATGGCACTATACAGCCTCCATTCAGATCATTGTTAAGATGCCCCTTATCCATGAAGTACCTGTTTCACTAGACACTGTTTACCCCCTAGGTTTTTCTGATTCTTGGGTATCTTATTTGATCACAGATGCCTTCAAAACAAGTTTTTCTTTTCTTTACTTATCTTGATTTCATAACTATATTCTAGTGTTTGAAACTGAAAGAGTAAATACACAGCACAGACATTCCTATGTAAGAGTAAGGTCCCACCCATATATAAGTGTAACTGTACAAGTCCATAAGAAGATCCTTTAAGTGCATAATGTCACTACTGTAGACTTTCCTGACAGCTCTTTCTGAGAAGATCCTGTTTGCTAAGATATATTTAGATGTTTCTAAGTTGAAATTGGCTTTCACTAAGGCGCTCAGTTATGTCTTAATAAATATTTCCCTGAAATAATAAACTCTGCTGAATTCATAAAGGAATGAAGTAAAAAAGGACCTATTTTCTCCTTCTAAAGTATGAATAAAGTTGTCTTTATTATCACGATCCTCAGGCAAAGGTTCTACCTCATAGGCCTCTTAACAAGCTATGTCTTGACCTTTTGTAGAAACAGTCCATGAGAGCTTGTAGATGCTTGAGATCAGTGGTCTTTCAAATGCTTTGCCGGACTTAGGTCTTTCAGGACAGTGCCTCAAACCCTACCAATTCCAATGAAGATCTCTTTAGCTTTTCTTCTGCTTCTTTGTACTCATACAAGACATACAGTTGCCACTTTCACATACAGGCTACTCTGGAGTATTCTATTGGTAAATAATTTCCCAGCATAGCAAGCAAAAAAAAAAAAATGAACACTGTTAGGCAGGAACTTGGGAATGTCCTCTACTTGTACCAGTGTAGCTTGGTGTGAACTCTGTGATTCCAATATGTAGGCTCAGTAGCCCAACCTCACAACTGAACAGGAGCCAGAACTTTTCCACTTGGAAACATCTAGAGTTTCTTTCTGGAGCTTTTCTGATCCTTCATCCTATTGCCTTTCTTTTCTCATTAAGTCCCATATGCCCCAGGGATGAATGGGCTTTCACCACTGATTAAGTCCATTCTTTGCTCACTTCTGACATGGCTCCTATGTTGTCATGTTTGCTAGAATGCTAGGGTCATGACTGAGCCTGCCTCCCCACGAGCATATCCATGTAAAGCTTGTTTGGCTTTCGATACCCTTAAATTTTATGAACTCTTTCCTGGACAGTTGCAAAATTTTCCAATTTTGCCGTTGGCTTCTATTTGTTACCAAGTCTCACCATCAAGATGACTGAAAGTGGTCAATATTATCCTTTCAAAGCTTGGATAATTCATTGCTTCAAACGTTTATTCTTCAATATAAACTGTTCTTCATTCTTAATCTCATCCTTTATAAAAATCTCATGACATAGACTTAATGCAGGCAAATTCTTGTGACAAGACTAACTCTGAGAACAGAGATAAATGACAGAGAGTCTCTGAAAATTGATACTTAATGGAAGATCCTTGGGTTAGCTGTACTCATGGCCTCAAAAGGGATTTGGGGAGACCAGAGTCACTCCAGGTTCCTTACTGGTGATACGATCCCTTCCTTTCCCATATATTCCCACCATTAAGATGTCATATATCACAAGATCTTCTTCAGACTTGAGCCAATACTGGCATTATACTGTTGAACATCCTGTATTGTTACATTAATAATTTTTTTAACTTATTAAAATTATTTTATTTCATACGTTTTGTTTTGATAATTAAAACCTTATCAAAATGGAACTTTGTTGCAAAAAAAAAAGTTGTTCATAATTATTACCAGGCCTGTGAATGTGGGGGTAACTTTGTAATTGGATGATAAGTTGTTAGAGAGTTTGAAGGAGCAAACTAGAGATATTTCTGACTCTGCAACTAGTGTTGTAGACCATTCCATGGGGTATTGAAAGAGAAGGATACCAGGCAACTAATCTCAGATGGCAATAAGGAACCTGTCAGAAATTAGAGGAAAGAACTCCATCCCAGAAGCAAAGGGGGAATAAACAGATTGTGCTTTTAGCTGGAGGAACTGGACAGTCACAGTATAAAAGCTAATGGAGGGATCAGAGGGACTACCACCACCATCTTAGGAAAAAATACATAAGCACTGAGCTATGTAGACCATACTTGAGATTTAGATAATTGTAATCTCGTCACCACAGAAGACTGGATTATGCTATTAAGAGATGTACACAAACCTTTTCCACTGAATTTAGCAAAGAAGAAATCAAATACCATATCATTTCCATGGATTTTCATAGAGAAGAACCATGACAATATCAGCAATTTTTAACAATTTAAAACTTTACACAGCATCATAGAAGACAGTGAAAACTTAAAATTCTCAGTATAAATGAAGGGATGGACTGTAGAGAAGGCTCAGTGGATAAAAACACTTGCTTTTCTTTCAGGCGATTAGGGTTCAAGTCTCAGCACCCACATGGTGGCTCTCAATGCCCCATAACTCCGTCTTCAGGAGATCTGGCACCCTCTTCTGACCTTCACAGGCACAGTGCACATGTGCTATTCACTCACATACATGGAAACAAAACACTCATACACATAAAATAAAAATAAATAAATCTCATATATATATGTATATATATATATTTGAATATATGTATATATATATATTTGAAAGGAGAAAGCCCTCACAATAGTACCAAAATAAAAAAGAACATAGAAAAAGATTTAAAACTAAACTACAAAATAATTTAGAAGTAAAGATAAGATACTACTGAGAACCGTGAAACAAAACAGGAGTAAGAAATCCTACAATATTGATAGAAATATCAAGATGAAAAATTTCCAATTTTGTCTATTGTCTTCTATAAATTTCATGTGAATATAATATCTTTTAAGCCAGAAAAATAACCTTAAAAATACATGGAAAAATAATAAGGGAAAATAAATAGAAAAACATTATTTGAAAGGATAAAATAATGATAGATAATTAGTACTGTGTCGTACATGAAATAATTAGAGCCTTTTATATGAACAAAAGAATATACAGATTATAAAATTCATACATAAAATAGAGGATAATATATATTTTAAATATAGTATTTACATAGAGAAAGCTATCATAATTATAGCATAAAATTCAAGATCCAAGCTGGGCAGTAGTGGTGCACGCCTTTAATCCCAGTACTCAGGAAGCAGAAGCAGGAGGATCTCTGTGAGTTCAATGCCAGCATGGTCTACAGAGCTAGTTCCAAGATATCCAGAGCAACATAATGAGACCCTGTCTTGAAAAACAAAACGGACAAAAAAATATTCAAGATCCACAAAAGGGGAGGCTAAAAACTCATCAGCATAAAAAAATCAAATATTTCTTTTGAATGACAAAACCAAAATTATATATATAAAAAAGACAACACTATAAAATCATCAAAAGGCATATTATAGGCCAGGAAAATGTTTACAATTCACAAAATTAAATGAAAAAAATTTATGGGGGCATTTAGAACCCAACATTGAAAATGTCCAATTCCACAGAAAAAAAATAGGAATATATATATATTTTTAAAAAGGTGAGAGGGAGCTTACTGACTCTGGACTAACAGCGAGGGAACCAGCATAAAACCAAACTAGGTCCTCTGAATGTGGGTGACAGCTGTGTGGCTGGGGCAGTCTGTGGGGCCGCTGGCACTGCGACCAGGATTTATCCCTAGTTGAACTGGCTTTTTGGAGTCCTTTCTCTGTGGAGGGATACCTTGCTCAATCTAGATATAGTGGTGAGGGCCTTGGTCCTGCCTCAAAGTGATGTGCTAGACTTTGTAGACTCCCCATGAGAAGCCTTATCTTCTCTCTCTGGGGAGTGGATGGGTGAATGGGGTGGGGGAAAGATAGGGTACAGGAAAAGGGGAGAGAATGGGAACTGGGATTGGTATGTAAAGTGAGAAAAGATTGTTTTAAAAAAATAATTTTCAATTGAAAAAAGGTGAGACGGGGATGGAGGAGGGATTGCCATAGAACCATGAAGAAATAAAGACACACTTTCTCTGTTGTGTCTGTGAAGTGAGAAATCAGGCTGGAATGCAGTTTGAAGATCTTGTCATGTTGATCAGGACAACACCAATGGTAAAGCTAACAAGTAAAATTTTCAGTCACTGCTTGGTGTCAGTCATTTAACATAATTTGCCTCACTTTGTTCTCATAGCAATTTTGCTAAACTGATCTTTATTTTCATTTTTGTGTAGATAAGAAAACTCAGGTGCTAAGAGCATAAGTGACTTCGCAAGGTCATAAACAGCTAGAAAAAAAAAAAACTGTGCCATGAGTCATTCACCCGAAAGGACTGTGTTCCTACTGTAAGCACAGAATCCAGCAATACCCTGCTATTCTTCCTACTGCACACCATTCTGTAGTTGGAAGAGTCAAAACTAACCACAAAAATAATAATTATAATACTCCCCAACATGCACTGAGCTCTTTCAAAGCACAGGGCACTCTAAGTGTCTTACTTACAGCCACTATCTCACTGTGTTCTACTTGACTTGCTTCAGCAGTGAGGAAACAAAAAACTTAATCAAAGTCACCAGCTTATAATAATCAAAACAAAGTTTGGAAATAAGGTTTGCTCAATCCTTGATCACAAGACTTTGTTCCTTATTTACACTGCCTCTCTAAACACAAACCAGTATTAGGAGTGAGTTTCAGTCCCCCATTGCAAAGAGGCCCACGACATCCAACATTAAAGGATAGTGTTAGTATGGATTGTAGGTATTATGGGTTGATTTCTCCTTCCTATTTGGTTCCTAATAAAAATTTGAGGTCTTTTTCACAAGTAACTCCACACTCATGCATTAGAGTTTTGTCTATACAACACTGTCCAACCACAGACACACCAAGGCAGTGAACTACTCAACTCCATGCTTCGCTCTAAACAATTCTGAGTTAAAGAACATAGATGCCTTCGTGACCTTGAGTCATGTGGACACAGAGTTAAGCATATAGGGAGCCCTAGAGCTAAGTTGCCTGGTACTTTAGAATGGCAGTCACTTTCAGAAGCTCGCGGTATGCAATCTTTTCTAAAAAGGACTGGTATCTGCAGATAATAGGTGGCACAGTAAGTGAACGGTGAGTGGATTTTTTATGGCATTACCCATTGAGAGATAGAACCTCGTGCTGTTCCCCTGGAATCTAGATTTGGCCTAATGGCTTACATAGCTAATACAGAATGACTAAGGGGCAACCTGGGACTTCTGAGACTCAGCTCAGGAAGTCTTCAAGAGTCAACCCAGTCTTAAGAGAATAGTAGCTCTTAGAACTTAGATGGCGTTCTTATCAGGAACTCAAGTAGGGAAGGTAAAGCCCAAATATAAGAAGAAATTGTCTGTGCTGTGTATGTTCTTAGCCAAGATGCCTCACTAACTTGCCCACCATATAAGTGAGCAAGCTTCATGGTGGCTCCACTCTCCTGGGGGCCTGTCTGTTTCAATTGATTCTGTGTCCCATCTGAGCTCTGCCAAGTGGCTGATTTCCAAATGGTGGTTGTTTTAAATGTAGTGAAGTTTTACGAATCAGCAATAGGGAATGGATATGTAGGCATTCCATTTCTTTAAAAATGCATAGAGAAGTCATGCTTTCATAACCATTTTCCGTACTTACACTTAAGTTTTGAGGAGTTTTGAACACCCATTCCTCTCCAGTTTTGTCCACAATGCCTTTCCTCAGGTTGTAAACAAACATTTGCCTTATTTTGTTCAGTTTTATTTTGTTTGGTATGAAGGTTCATGTGCTTAACTCTTAAACTAGAGATGTACCTAGCTACAAAATCCTAATACAGCAACTCAAATACCTTCCACACAAAATCAAAATGAACCTGGTAAGGCAACAAACGGTCTGTTCATCTTCACATTTCTGGGCTGTTGTATTAACATCTGGTCCAGGAATACACAAACTAGAATTCTTGTGATTGTCTCTTTATACCACTAAACATCCTTAGTAAATTCATTTCTCTTTCTACCTATAGTGATGCCCAATATTATCTATTAAACTTAGCCATCAACCCTTTCCTCTCTACTGCTATCATAGGAGTGTACTTGACAATGTCTGGTATAGTAGGAGCTCGGTAAATTTCAGACATAAACTCTGAATTCCTCATCTAGTGGAAACTTAGCAATCTTCACATTGTTTGGTTTACCAGAAGTATTGTTGCAAATGTTCACTTCCCCTTACTACTGTCTGAGTAGTGACCGAGTATTTCCTCCAAGAGTTCACATATTAAAGTCTTAGTACTCGGTATGGTGGCACCAAGGTGAAAGGACTTTCAAAAGCTAAGCCTAGTGAAAAGTGATTAGATAACAGAGACTGCCCATGGAAATAATGGAGGTAGTTCTTGTGAGAGCCTGAGTTAGCTCTCCCGAGAGGAAGTTACAAGAGGGAAACCAGTCCCTAAGTAAATCTCTTTGTTTATATGTGATCTCTTATTCTTTTCCACAAAGTAACAGAGTCAAGGGAAACCTTGCCAGGGCCAGCACTCTGCTGCTTGGAAGTTCAGCCTCTAAGACTGTCAGTGAAATAAATCTCTTTGTAAATACTCAACTTCAGGTTTGCAAAAAGTAATGAAAAAATGATCGGTATACTTCTTCCTTAAGACATTCCTGCTCTTGATTTTCCTCCTTTGTCAGGAACTATTCCTTTCTAGTGTCTGTTCTTGTTTCTTGCTCATGTCTCTGACCTGTAAACAATGGCAACCCAAGGCTCAACCCTTGCATCTTTTCTATTTTTCCAGTTACATCATTGGCTCTTCATAATGCTATCTATCTTTCATGATGGTCTGGCCTTGCCTCCTCACTATACCTACAGTAGGTATTTGTGGGTCTCATTCTTCCTTGGGGATCGTTGGTCATTGCTCCATGAGGGTGGAGGGAGCCGAACAGGGGACCAAGATCAGACATCTCTGGATATGATGGCGATAACCCTCTGGAGAGATGACTTCAGTAAGGCAACACAACTTTATTCCACATTATAGGAAATATGTAGGACTGGGAAGCGTGAGGATAAACCCTAATTTGTATTAAGTGTGTTGTGCTCCTTTCATATAACCAGATCAGTGGAAGCACGGCCCTATCAAAATGACTAGAACGTTAGCCTAATAATCATGTAGGGAACAGGGGAAAAGCATTTGCAGGAGCTATGTTAAGGGTCATCCTTGAGATAAGTCAGGCATCCAGGCCTAGAGACATCCTCCAGCTAAGATTAGTTAGGGATCAGGAAGCCCCTACTGGGGGAATGAAGTCATCCAGGTTGTTGAGCTTGGAGAGAGCTGCCAAACCAGAGTAGACTTACGATCAGCAGAGCCTCCCTACAGGACCTCCAAACAGGTATTTGCAAACAGTTACTAGGCGCGCACGCACACACACACACACACACACACACACACACACACGACACCCTATTTAATCTCTATCCTTAGATGACCAAAAGGTTCTTAAACTTAACTTATAAACAACTGAGTTCCTGATACTCCTCTCTCCATTGCTCAAATCTGTTCTGGTTATGGCCTTCTCTTCTCAATTAAAAAACTCTATCCTTTTCATGACCAAAAACTTAGGTATCACTCATGATGTTTCCTCTTTCATTTTATCCACTTTATATTCAATTCCCACCTCCTCCCCCCCCCGGGTGTGGGTGTGGGTGAATGAGTGAATGAGGAGTGTAAAAGAGAGCATCAGATCCTCTGGAACCTGTGAGTTGCCTGACACACTGGAATCAAATTCAGATCCTCCGCAGGAACAGTAAACACTCTTGCTTCATTAAGACTGAATATAAAAAAATTATCTCTTCTGTGTGACACATAGAATTTATTGCAACTGTCAACGTTTACAGCCTGCTAGCATGCTGTAACCATTGTGGGAGAACATGGTGACTAATAAGAATCTTCTTCAACTGGGTGTGGTAGCCCACACCTATAACCTGGCACATAGGAGATGGAGATCTGAGAATCAGAACCAGCCCGACTGTGTGAATCTGTCAGAGAGAGAAAGATAGAGAGTAGAGGAAGGTAGGAGGGAAGAAGGGAGGGAAGATGAAGGGAAGGAGGAAGGGGGAGGGAAGGAGAGAAAGAAGGAAAGATACTGTCTTTGTAAAAATCCCTTGTCACTAGATTGTTTTGGACCGCCGGGCACCAGACATTTTGTGGGGGATACAGACAGTACTTGTGCTGTATTCCAAGCCTGGGGGCAGAATCAAGCTTTTAAAAGTAGGACATGCTGAAGATAGAAATAAAATGTAGCTCATTTGTGTCAATATGAATCTTACCGCCTCTTAGAAGAAAATAAATCCTGCCTGGATTAGGAAGAAGCTGGTTAATTCCCTCAGACACATGGACCTGTCATCAGGTACCAATAAATCCTTCATTCCTCAGAATCTGATGTCTAAGAAAAGTCAGTTCAATCTACTTTGCCATCAGTGACTTCATACAAAAAATAATTTTCTAAAATTTTAACTAATAAATTTTTACATTGTCCTACAATTAAGAACTTTGCATAATACTAAATTTATTCAGTCTTCAAATATCCAAACAGGATGAAAGTGTTCTTGTACCCATTTTACAGATGAGAAAATGGAGTCTTAGCCAAGATACCTGGCTAAACATCTCATTACATGTATAAGCTGGCCCTGCATCTGCATTTTTGTGACTAGACCAAAAGCCTTTTACTACAGAATTTCATTACAAGTACACT
Organism: Ondatra zibethicus; assembly: GCA_004026605.1. NCBI lineage: Eukaryota > Metazoa > Chordata > Mammalia > Rodentia > Cricetidae > Ondatra > Ondatra zibethicus. The sequence continues at coordinate 15,425 of PVIU01002382.1, read as the reverse complement.
GTTTTCAGGCTAATTTTACTAGATAGATTTTCCTAAGACCATGTGACTTTGGAGGCTTTTCAACTTCTTAACATAGAAGAATTTAATTGCTTACATGAGAACCAATACACAGATTAGCATCTATATAGATAAAGGTAGCCCAGGTAAAGGAAGGGTTCACCTGCTGGTTTTCAACCAGAAAAATGTCCCTGTTGTTGAGCCATAATTCCAGTGGGATCAAGAGCTACTTTTTTTTGTCTGTAGCAAAGGAGAGCAAACAAATGTTAAGCATATATAAAAATGCTATAATAAAACTTGTTACTTTGTATAATTCTTAAGAACTATTAAAGACTGATATTGTAAAGATGTATCTGTCAGAAGTAAATATATTTCTTTTTTTCAAAAAAGCAAAGAAAAACTATATGTAAAACCTTCCATTTCTGCCTTAGAATATGAAGGAGCAGAACCTGGAGGACATCATCCTCTTGCTAAAAAACTCAGTTTAATGCTGAAAAGTAATTCCCAAAGGCAACTCAGGCATGAAACAGGGAAGGTGGAAATCTACTGGGTCCACAAAGTTAAACTGCTTTTAGCTTTGATATAATTATAGCACTTAAACAACTAATTCAACCAACAAATAAAGACAGAGATACAGTGACAAAAAGGTAGATGCCTCTCCTGGCTCTCACACCCTTAGGAGTCCCCAGGATTAGGAAAAAGTAGAGCACTCTTTCAAATACCACGAGTCATGATTATTTCTGCGGGGAGTACTTTGGGAATTCTGGAATTAATTCAGCATTAGAACTAGGAAGTTCTCTGGCAGTTGCAGAATAAAGAACTTGAGTACTCAAGATGGAATAAAACATCCACCAAGATGATGAAAACAGTTGTCCAGAGGTAAAGGGATGCACATCTCTCCTGAAGCTCTCATTTCTCTCTTGGAATCTTTCCACCCATTGCTACATGGCTTTATCTTCTTGGCTCATCATTCAAGCCCTTGGTCAATTGTTTCATGGTTGATGAAACATTCCCTCCCTCTTCTAGACCATGTTACAACATCTTTCTCCAAAGTCCCACAATAACCTCAGCGATTCTCTATTACCTGTGACTCTTTCCACCTGGATTCAGGCAGAGCATTAAGCAACAAATACCTATTAAGCTTGTTGAATTTAAAATACAAAATAAAAGGTGGAGGAAAACAGGAGGGATCAGGAAGGTCATGTTGGGGAAGGTCCAAAAGGGAGAGCAAGGAAATAGATATCTTGATAGAGGAAACCATTTTTTGGGTTAGCGAGAAACCTGACATGAGGGAAATTCCCAGGAATCCACAAGGATGATCCCAGCTAAGAATCTAAGCAGCAGTGGAGAGGGTCCCTTAAATGTCCTTCCCTTGTAATCAGATTGATGACTATTTTAATTGTTATCATATAACCTTCATCTAGTAACTGATGGAGGCAGATACAGAGATCCACAGCTACACACTGTGCCAAGCTCACAGAGCCCAGATGGAGAGAGGAAGGAGTGACAATTTGAGCAAAGGGGTTAAGACCATAATGGCAAAACCCACAAAAACAACTGACCTGAGATAGTAGGAGCTCACTGACTCTGGACTGACAGCTAGGGAACCTGCATAGGACCAAACTAGGCCCTCTGAATGTGGGTGACAGTTGTGTGGCTTGGGCAGTTTGGGGCCACTGGCGGTGGTACCAGTATTTACCGCTAGTGCTTGAATTGGCTTTTTGGAGCCCATTCCCTATGAAAGATACCTTGCTCATCCCAGATCTGGGGGTAGAACTTTGGTTCTGCCTCACGTAATATGGCAAACGTTGTTGACTCCCCCATGAGAGGCCTCATCCTCTCTGAGGAGTGGATGGGGGTAAAGTGGGAGTAAGGAAGGTGGGGGAGTGGGAGGAGGGGAGAGAGAGGAAACTGGGATTGGTATGTAAAATAAAAGATTGATTTTAAAAAGTTAAATTAAAAAATTCAAGTTTTATTTTACATATTCTTACATGTAAAAATATCTCTCTGGTCTAAATTCCAGGTTGCTGGGCACCCCTTCCTCTATTCCAACCATCCTACTGGTTGGTATCTACTAAATGAGAGGCTTTGCTTAGATTTTATCAAGTGAAATATCTCTGTATTTCAGTCTTCAGAAAGCTTCCAACAGTAGTAACTAATTAAACCAGGTATCTTAAAGCGCAGAATGAATACTACCTGGAAAATGTTGTGTCTATGAGGCTTTACCAAACATAACTGTTTGTAAAAGGAATCAGATGACATAATGTGAACAGAAGCAACTATGTATGTATATATATATATATATAGAGAGAGAGAGAGAGAGACAGAGAGAGACAGAGAGAGACAGAGACAGACAGACAGAGAGCGAGAGAGAGACACAGATATATTATGCTTTTATTTTGAAATAATTTAGATTTACAGAAGAAATACAAAGACAGAAAATTCCTGGAACTCTTTTTCACTCCTAGTATCTTACAACATCATGATATCTCTGTAATCATTAAAAAATTAATATTTGCAAACTATGGTGAACTATAGAGTTTATTTGGATTCCGTTTATTTTTCCAATAATTTTTGTCCCCATTATATAATCCAGGATTCTGCATTGCATTTTGTTTGGTTTTACTTTAAATAGCATTTGTTCAAATTTTTATTTTCTACCTGTTTATTTCTAGTTCATAGAGGGGGAATCTGGGAGCAATTGGTGAAGGAGAAATGGTAAACAGAATATATCATATGAAAAATCTATTTTCAATAAAAATTAATGTATAAAACAATTTTGTTTCTGTGCACTAGTAATAAACAGGTAGAAAATAAAGTCTTTAACAACCCTGCTAATTCTTAGTGACTAGTTAGTCTGAGTCACAAGAATGAATAAAATGTTTTAAATGTTTTTATCTGTAAAATACATGCAATGCTATTGTATGAATACATTCATTACTTGGTAGCCATGGTGGGTTGTTTCCAGGACCAATCAAAGAGAGAAAACTCTACTGATATTCAATTCTCTTTACTGATAATATGTAAAATGCTATGCAAATTAATATAAACTACATGTGTTCTCCAATTACTTAACATCACTTTAGACTAATCATTATGCATAATAAATATGAAGACTATGTAAATACTTCTCACAGTATTATTTAGAGGACAGTGACAAAGAATAATGGCTGTGCATGCTCAGTTCAGTGCACTTTAAAAAATATTTCTTTTTATCTAACAGTAGTTGGATATAGAATGGATATAAGATAAGGGAAGACAGAGAGGTAGCTACTTATCTCCCAGATTTCCCAGACAACTTAAGGGAGTTCAAGTTTTAATCAATGTCATTTAAGTTGCAATTAAGGCTCTGCCAAGTAAGGTAGAACTGGATGTGTTCACCATCCTCACACCATCCCACTGCTACAGTTCTCAGTGTTGTGTCGCTCATACGCCTTCAGCAACACCAGCTTCACATTTGATGATATTTTAGAAGAGAAAAATAGTAGGCTTGGAATCAGTCGGCTCTTCAGCTGTTTGAAGTGGAGGATTCTCCTAAAGAAAGGACTATTCTGAACCAACCTGCCATTGGCCCTGATTGACGGTTAAAATGCTAGCGGCGAGTAATTTATTCTCGGAAGTTGGAACAGAGTACTCAGTCCCAGTCTAAGTCACTGAAATGAGTACATCCATGCGCAGATGACTAACGTCAGTTCTGCCTCTCTCATTAAGGACTGGGTACTGATGAATGGAACACTATCAGCTGTAAGTAATGGAGAACTCAAAGGGGGATAGATTTTAAATGACTTTTATCATTCTTGCATATTGAGAAGTCTCAGATGGTAGATTCAGCGACTCAACAAGCTCATCGAGAGTTGTAGGGATTCCCATCTCTCCAGCTCCCATCCTCTGTGCATATCCAGCCTCTGAGGACCTCAGTTTGTGCCATGCCAGCTCTAACAGTAGCCAACGGGCCCGAGACAGTCGAGGAGAGCCTGGAGATGTAGAGCATGGGATAAGTGTGTTATGACCTGCTACCTGTTATAAATGTGCTACTTGCAACATGATTTTAAAAACAATTCTCACCTAAACATTGGAGATACTAGTCTAAAGCTTGATGCTAGTCTATACCTTTGATCCAAGGATAATATTGACTTTAATGAATTGAGCAGTCTCCTTTTCTTTAATATTTTAGAATTATTTAAGAAGAATCGGTATAAATTACCTGTTAAACATTTGGTTGACTTTACCAGTGACATCATCTGGGTTTGGTCATTTTAGAAGTTGTAAATCAGTAATTTCGTGTTTTTCCTTGCTATGAGTCTGTTCAGATTTTCCTTATGAATCAGATTTTGTATCAAAGGCTTCCTTATAATGTATTCATTTCTTAAATGCTCTATTGTGTTACATACAGTTATCTATGATATCACCTCAGAATAGTTCTCTCCATACAGTCAACAGTAATGTCTCCTGTTCCTTCCTAACTTTGGTAATTTGAGTATTCTCATGATCAGTTGTCATTTTTTTTTTTGTTTTTGTTTTTAAAGACAGGATTTCTCTGTGTAGCCTTGACTGTCTGGGCACTCACTCTGTAGACCAGGGAATTCATAGAGGTCCACTTGCCTCTGTCCCCAACCCCAAGTGCTAGGATTAAAGGCTTATGTCATTTAAAGAACCAATTCTCTATTGCCTGCTTAGGTTTTGTTGTATTTTTTTCTCTTTTTTTCTATTAGATTTAACTTTAACTTATTCTACTTTTCCTAGTGACAGATTATTAATCTGAGATCTTTGTTTTCTAACTATTAGATTTAACTTTAGCTTATTCTACTTTTCCCAGTGACAGATTATTAATCTGAGATCTTTGTTTTCTGACGTAGACACCATAGCTATCTCACACGAAACACTTCTTAGTTATACCCAGTAAGTGTGGTTGTATCCTTCATATTTATTGATCTCAAAATGTTTTCTAACTTTGTTTGATTTCTTCTCTGATCCATTCCAGTTTTGGAATGTGTTGTTTCATTCCCACATATTTGTAAGCTTTCCACTTTTTCTATCACTTATTTTTAATTTCATTGCAGTTGGAGAAAATGTACACTGCATGATTCCAATTATTCTAAATTTATTGGGGCTTGGTTTGTACCTAGTTTGTACATGGTCTTGAGAAAAATGTGTATTTTTCTGTTTGGGGGAGAAGAATCCTATAGCTGTCTGTTGTTTCATCTATTATCAAGAGCAGAATACCGAAGTTTCTACTATAATTGTAGAATTTTCCTCCATTTCTGTCAGGTTTTGTTTCATGGATATGTGAATTTCTTAGCCATGCATATGTTTGTCATTGTTGCATTTCCTAGTGGATTGCCATTTTACCGCTCCAAAATGATTCTTTACAATAAAACCAAGTGCCTATTTCTAAGTTTAATTTAGCTCTGAAGTCAACAAGTACAGCACCACAGCTTTCTGATGGAGGTGGCTCTCATGCTGCAGTTCTCCACTCTACCAGCTTATTTGCAACTGTGAATCTGTGTTTCCATAGCTGGCTTTCACGTTGCTTTTATTCAGCTTGACACTCTGTCACCTGATAGGACTGCTTCCTCCATTCCCTTTTACTAAGTGACAAGAATCATTAGGTTTACTCAGGGGCATGAGGATGCCCAGGGTCAGATCAACCGCCTGAGTCCAGGTTGGTGTTCCAGGGCCAGAATGCATGCATATCTGTGTTGCCTGTGCTGCTACTCAATGTCATGGTGACATCCAGGCCAGAACTGCAGCTGAGGGCCATGTCAGCTGGGGCCTGTGCTGATCTGAGCGGCTTGCATTGCCATCTGGGGCAGTGGGGGCATCCAGCCCCAGGTGCTGCCAATGACTTTTTCTGGGGCTATGCTGAAGTCCAAGTCCCATATTGCCACCAACGGTCACATAGAAGCCCAGGGCTGGGGCAGCGACCCAAGGCCTTAGTGGTGTCAAGCACCAGAATCATCCTTACCTAAGTGGCCATTGCTTCTACCCAGAACTAGAATGTCTGGGCCCAAGGTGCTACCAAGGGCTATGTCTGGGTCTGTGGTCCAGTTGCAGCTGAGGCCTGTGTTGATGTCTGTGGCCCACGTCACCTCAGGAGGCCTTAAAACCATGTGGGATGAAGTCAGAGGGTCCTGCTGAGTCATTCCTGCCCTTCATTGGTCCTGGGAAAGCTGGCCTTGCCTCTCCCTGGACATTGCAGCAAGAGAGCTGCCCGCCCCCTCCCCCACTCAGGAGAGAAGGCTCCACCCCTCATCACAGGCAAGGGTGAACCTACCCTGAGGGCATGGGCTTAAAGGAGGTGACTCCACTGAGGTGGGTGGCCCCAGTAGCATGAATTGAGGAGCTCAGCTACCACCTAGGCCCACAGCCTGGCCACAGGTTGGCCCACCCCAGCATCTACCCCATCTAGGACCTGCTGAAGCTCATGAAGTTGCTGGTCCTATGGAACAATACCCGCAGGATCTCCGAGACTTGGAATGACAACAGGATATACCAGACAAGTTCAGTGAGGATCCAATGATGACAGTGGACCAGAAACCAGAGGCCTTGAACCAGACCTTGAACATTTGCTAGTAGAGCTGATAGGGTGAAGGGTAAACTATATGAATCAGTGATGCCTCCAATGCCACCAGGACAAATAGAGAGGTGTTGGAGAGGCAGAAAAGAAAGAGAAGCACAGTTTTTTTTGTTTTTTGTTTTTTTTATTTTGTTTTGTTTTGTTTTTTTTTTGCTTTTTTTTTGGTGTTGTTTCTGTTGGTGGTGGTTTTGTTTTGTTTTGGGTTGTTCTTGTTTTTGTTTGTTTGCTTGCTTGCTTGGTTTTGTATTCTTTTGTGGAGGGGGCACTACAGGGTTGAGGGGAGGATATGGGGGATCAAGAAGATGAGCGGAATTGGGATGTATGATGTGAAACTCAATAAAGAATCAAAAAATAAATTAAATTTTAAAAAATGAATTATTAGGTTTATGTCTGAGGTTTGGTGTTGTTGTTGTTCATTTGTTTTGCTTTGCTTTCTGGGTGTCTTGTGTCTAGTCTAACTTTAATGCTTCTTTTTTCATTAAGTGACTGCTGCAGTGTAATATTTTTTCTTATTTTAATGGGTCTCCTTATATTTTTGAGTTTTCTTAGTAGTTTCTTTGGTGCTTAACATAAACATACAAGGCTAGCAATGTAGCCCTGTTCTTTTGAACAGGCTAGAGCAAAAAATACAAGCTAAATAATAATGCATATGTATCATTAAAATAATCATGTATTTATATATAAAGTACAGACACATGAACAGGGAAAGAGAGAGAGAGAGAGAGGTGCTACTTCTATAAATACCCATTTACCATCTCTTGCTCCACCAATCAGTTCCTGTGGGTTCTTACTGCCACCTTGCATCATTCCCTTACTCTAATGTAAATTCATTCATATCTAAATCCTTTATGCCGTTATTATTTCATAGTGTCCAACGACAGCTTCAATAATAAGCTTGAACATACTGGATTGCATAATGTCTTTTAAACCAATTTACTAGAAAAAAAGACCAAAATTGAACATGTTACATTTTCATAATTACATAATGGTATTTCCTTTGTTCTTAGGGGTGAAGATGACTATGTTTGAAGTGCTATTTGAAACTTTTTTACATTTTTTTCTTTTTTCATTTATTCTTCTCTCATACAGTATATTCCAACCAAAGCCTCCCTTCCCGTCACTCATCCCAGTCTCCCCCACCTCCCCAAGACTGAAGAACTTCCTTTCGGTTCTTTTCTTCTATTCATAAATTCTCCCAGTTATGGCTTTTTTGGTAATATCTTTATCTTGCAATCACTTTTCTAACATGGTTTTTCCAATCCACACTTCCTAATCTTTCTACATTTTGAATATGGTGCTTTCTGGACACCATCATGTCTGCTAAAGGAGAGCGTCCACCTCACTGTGGCCACTAAGATGTGATGAATTGCTTTTCCTTGCTCTTCATCTTTATCACCCACATTTTTACTATCACATTTATGTAAGTGGATCTATTTGCTTTACATCTTATGCTAGATAGAAATTGTAAAGGGAGGGTTCTCTACCCTGCCCCATCCCACAGCTGCTCTTAAATAATCACTCAAAGGTTTAATCTTAATTATAGAATGTTTCACCGATAGCTCAAGATTATCATTGACTAGCTCTTACATTTAAATTAACCCATTTCTATTAATTTATGTGTTGTCACGTGGCTGTGGCTTTACTGGTTTGTTGGTGTCTTACTTCTTGGGCTTGCATCTCTCTCGACTCCACCCTTCTTTCTCCCTGTATCCTGTTTGGCTTCCCTGTATAGCTTTATTCTGCCTGGCTATAGGTCAAATCAGTTTTATTATTTAACCAATGAGAGCAATGCATATTCACAGCATATGGAAGGATCATTCCACAGCATCTAAATGTGAGTTCAATATGCATCATCAAAATTGGGAGAGTTTTCAGCCAATATTCTTATAATATTTTACTAGCCATTTCCTATCTCTTCCCTGTCCTCTCAGATTAGGTGAATATTTCTGTCTTAAGAGATATCTCACATTTTTCCAGATGCTGTGGTCATTTTCCCTTATTTTTCTTTACCTTTGTGGGTCTTGGACTTTGGCTTGTATAAATCCTCGGTTAACATTTTCTGACTCTTTTGACTTTCAGTTTAAATATATTGCTGGGTCTACTGCCAATTTTCTATTGCAGTTATTGTTGAGGACCGGTCTCAACAAAATCACCTCTTACCAGGGTAGGGGCGTGGGAACTGGAGAAATTATATGAAGGAATATGAATATGCATAAAAATAATAAGACAGAAAACATAGGACAGTATCAGAAGGGTATTTCAGGAATCACTCAGACCCTGAAATCACCCATGTTTATTTTTCCACAGCTTTTATATATAGGAAGAGGGTCTGCTTGTTCATCCCAGCCACCCAGAACTGAAATAACCACACAGAAACTATATTAATCAACACACTGCTTGGTCCATTAGCTCTAACTTCTTATTGGCTAACTCTTACATCTTAGTTTAATCCATTTCTAGTAATCTGTATATCACCACGAGGTCATGGCCTACCAGCAAAGTTTCAGCATGTCTATCTCCAGCAGCTCCATGGTGTCTCCCTCTGACTCTGCCTTCTTTCTCCCAGCATTCAGTTTAGTTTTCCCCACCTAGCTCTTTCCCCTACAGCTCTGCTATAGGCCCAAAGCAGTTCCTTTATTAACCAATGAAAGCAACACATAGACAGAAGGACCTCCTACACCATTTATACCCAACATAAACTCGGGGAGAAGGTAACAAAAGGCTTCATTAGCATGATACACAAGATTAACTCACATAGTCAATTCTGAGACCTCCCATCATCAGCATTCTGTTGCCAAGGTAGCAAGATGCCCAAACCACATACACCAAGTCACATACCTGAAAGACAGCCCTTCCCCAGGTTATATTTTAAAAAAGGGTTTTTTTACATAGTTTTTTTTTTTACATAGTTACAAAAAAAAAGAGCAGAAGTACATTTGCATATCCTGACTACCTGTCAGGATGGCACCAAGCTTTCTTAACTTCAAAGGGGGCCAGACAGCCACCTCCTGAGTTAGAAGGTACAATTACGCCCCTTAGTCTCTCAAACTCTCTGACCATCAGATAGTGGTGAATGGACCTGCATTTCTTGGCCTCCACAAGTTATTACACATCTTTCTGAGTTTCCCTTGTAACCATCACTTGCCTTAAATTCACGGTCCTTCTGTTTCAGTCTCCCAGGTTCTGGATTACATTGTCACCATACCCAGTTGCTCCAATATCTTATACCTATTTCTCGACTGAGGCTTTTTATTGGGAGAGACACTGTCATCATGCTTTTTTATTTCTTTCAACATCTCTTCTTTTAGCATTTTGAACACAGTTGTGATATGTATAAACATTCATAATTTTATAGTGACGTTTGCTTTTGCTTTCTGGTTTTGTTTTGTTTGGGGGGATTGGTTCTAAATTACTGTCTGAAATCACTTACTTTTCCCCCAAAGAGCTTCATTTTTTCTTCTGAGATGCATTGACATCTTTGCTAAGTCTAACATCTGGGTCATCCCCATGGACAGTTTCTCTTGCCAGGTCTTCCTTACTCTTTGTATAGGTTATGTTTTCCCATTTCTTTACTGAGCTCAATTTTTTTTTTTTACTAAATGAACTTTAAAATAATATATACCTCTGCATAAAAATCATTCCCTGACCCAAAGTTTGTGTATACATGGTGTCTTTGTGTATGTGTTTGTGTATGGATGCCTTGTGCATCTTTGTGTTTGCTTGCTTTATTAGCTTCACTGAGCTACTTCCATAAGACCTCTCGTCTCAGAACACGAAGCTCTAACGCTGCTCATATCTTCCTTCACGTCTGCATTGGAGTGACAGTGGTTGAAGCAGGCTTCTCCTAGTGTTTCCTTTACTAGTTACTCTGGTGAGCTACCAGCCGAAATGGGCACCAATATCAGCTACTAGTCTCTGTACTTACAGGGAAATCATTTTATGGACTGATATCCCCACAAGGCATAAGCTGCCCTATCACCTGACTCAATCAAAATCACGACTTCCGCAAGGGTATATTTTTGAAGTCAACCTTTGAGGTTTGGTCTGATCCCAAAAGGGCCTGTTTTAGCTGTACACTTGTCTGTTTCCTCTCTGGAAGACTGACTTCTGCCTACAGTTCAACTTGCAATTTTTGGAGTCACCGTTCTCTTCTACACTGTTTACCACTGAAGCTTCATTTCTTTTTTCAGGAGTATGTCATCGCCCCAAACTCTCCTATTCTCTGTTCCCAATAAATTCAATTATTTAAAATATGAAAATTTAATGTTCTTATGGTCAAACTCTCCTCCTCAGGAAAGTTAATAAGCCATTGTTTTAGAACCAGCTGCGGAACAGTTCCTGTGTCTCTAGGCTTTAGGGACAGGGCTCTCTGGGTGGCACAGTAATCTTCGGAGATCTTGGTTTTCTCTTCTACCATGGAAATCTTGGGGCTGCTGTACTCCCTGCCAACCTTAGTGTACTCTCCACCCTAAAAGTGTGTGGCCAATGAAGAAAGACAACTTCTTATCTCTTAGGCACATTGCGTGGAATCTGGCCTCTATACAGCAGCACTGGAGCAAGATAAGAATGTTGACAGAAATGGATGCTTTTAAAAATCTTCTCATGTAAATTTTTTTTTCAAGTTTTTTCAAGTTTTTTTTCACATTTAATTTTTTATTATTGCATTATAAATAGTACCGTTCAAAATTTCCACCTCCTCCGCTCCTCCCATTTCCCTCCCGCTTCAAAGTCACTGTATTTTCTCTCTGTGTGTGGTTGTCTATAGGGAAAATCCCTGTTGGGACAAGGAGTAGGATGTTTTATTGTCATTCAATAAAATAGAATATAATGTCAAAAAAAAAAAAGAATGTTGACAGATAGTCACCTCCTCGTCCCAGCTCAGAACTGGAGTAGGGAAAGGGAAACTCAATCTTTATAGCCACACCTGCTCAGCGGGAAACTTTCTCATGTTGAGTGGTAGAGTGAAGAAGATCAAGGAGGAAGTAGGCTATGGTTTATTATTAAAGATTTTCACTGGTTTTTGAAGCTATTCCATAGATTATCTTGAATAAATATTACATCTTTTCAATGTCCTTACAATTTCCAAATACTTTGTAAATTCGTATTTTTATATTTATTTTTACCAATTATGCTATTTTAATTGTTCAAAGAATCTATAGCATTCCAATAATACTATTATGAAAATGGATACACATATACACACACAAAACTAGCTTCTATATTGAAAGCAGAAAAATGTTTTGACAAAGTTTTGTATTCCATGTCATTCACAGTGGTTCATTTTTCTGCTCAGAACTCACTCAACTGCTATAATATAAACAGACGACTCCTGTGTTCTCTCTAAAAGAAAAGCTTTAATGACAGCTTTTGGTCCCCGTGTGCAAAACTGCATGCATACCACTGTAAGGAGAAGAGTGAGCTTCACCTTATCTCTAGCCCTCTGGGATTCCATTGGTGCTTTACCACCCCAAAGTGAATCTCATGGCTAGGCTTCCTGCCCTGGTGGAGTAAATATGATCTGAAACTTTCCCTTGTTCCTCTTCGTCAAATCCATTCTCCTTCTTAAGACCTGATAGAGCAGCAGAATGAAGTGTGCATGTTCCATGGGTTGCCTCATCTTGAATGTAACTTTTCTTGCAAGTGGTAGGAGAGTCTACAGAATTCACTAGATTTTTAGATCGTGTGTGTGTGTCTGTCTGTCTGCAGAGCACTAAAGAGCAATCACAGGACCTTGTGCATGCTAAGCATTGATATCAGCCAAGGCAAATTTTGTTTTCTCATCTTCCCCAAATATTTCTCTAAATTAGCATCGCCTATTCTTACACTCTCATCTATCATCTCTCTCCAGGAGATAATATGAGAGTTATTGTGACATCTAATGGGAATTGTTCTATGATAGGTCATTTGCAGATATTATTTAAGTTCCAAAACAAACATTATTAGCCTCAGTTTTTTTTAATTAGAGACACTCAGAAACCAGAGAAATCAAGAGATTTATACAAGGTCACGCAGTTAGTAAAAAAAAAAAAAAAAAAAAAAGGACCCAGATTTGAACCCAGGCAATCTGACTTATATTGCTGCCTTCTCCACCATTATTTTCCATCAGTGCTGGCTGTAGCTCAGCTTTTCTTCAGGAAGCCACCTCTGATCATACAGTAAAGTATGATCTCCTTGGAGCCATCCTTGTGACATTTACATATTTCTCTATATTATAATTTGTACCTTTCACACCCATATACTACTGTGTTATTGCACTGTAAAAGAAATGCTGTGTTTACTGATTTCATATCTCCTTTTGTGTCAGCCTAGTACATGCAAAATTTCTATCAACAGCATTGCCAACATCAATGGAAAAGAAATATCTGTAGAGGTGGATCCTCCTAGGATATTGCAACATCCTATATATCCAAATTTGATCAAGTACAGATAGCAAACAACCCCTGGGACATCACCATATATGAAAAGGCATTCTGAGGAACATGGCTCAGAATACAGCAATAGTATATTCAGGGGAAAAAACTTATTAGGAAAGGCATTATTGCTAGTCTGTTTGAATAAAGAAAAGATCTCATATTTGCAAACCATTATTCAGTCGTAGATTTGAAAATGTTTCCTGAGCTAGAAAGACAGCTCAACAGTAAGAGCATTTGATGCTCTTGCAGAAGACCTGGTTTCAGATCTTAGAACCCACATGGCAGCACCCAAGGATCTGCTACTCCAGCTTCAGAGGGGCCAATGACCTCTTCTGGCTTCTACTGTCATGCGACATTCATGGGGGTGTGCACACATTCATGCAAGCAAAACACTCATACGCATAAAATAACTAAACAAAATTTTAAAAATAGAGCCACCTTGAAAGAAAAAAGAAAACCACTTTCTAAGAGGTTTGACTGACTTTAGTTTAATAAAGGAATATTCCATTTGTTAAGAAAGTGTTTGTATATTTCCAATGAAATGATATAATAATGAAACCATTGGTATATGAACTATTTATCCATTAATTCATTGAGAAAATATCAATAAAGCTAGTGTGAGCAAGTCAATATTACAAGAATTGGAACAGTTTGATGTTAAGTCTCTGCACTGTGACATTAATTTCTAAAAGAGAAAGGTGTTTGCTTGTCTCACAGACACATTTAAACTCAGTTTTATCTATAAACCATACCAAGTACAAAGATAAAATGGTCATGCTTTTCTTTTCCAGCTGACATAGCAGAATATGATTTACCTAGAAGGATTCTGCTGACTATTTCTTGATTTTTATTTTTGTTTGTTTTTTACTTTTAATAGACACATACAAATGATTGGCAGTGTTCAGGGCTAGTGTTTCATAGGAAACACTAAACATGGATTGCTACTTCACAAGAGCACAAAGTACTGGTTCTTCTTGTCATGTACTTAGATGACTTGAGTAAGGCAATGAGTCCGAATTCATGATTAAGAAGTAATTAATGGAGCTATATTTTGTTTTTTTGTTTTGTTTTGTTTTGTTTTTATGGAGCTGCATTTTGGAATTTTTTCTCCATATTCTTTTATTTTTTTTCATTCAAAAAAATTTACATTTTCTCCCCTTCTCCCAGTCTGCTCCCGCTACCCCTCACCCCTCCTCCCTCCCCCTGCTTCCTTAAAAGAGGGCATGGTACCCTGACCTGTGGGAAGTCCAAGGCCCTCCCCCCTCATTCCCAGCATAGGAAGGTGTGCATCCAAATAGACTAGGTTCCCAAAAAGATAATACATGCAGAAGAGATAGGTCCTAGTGTCATTGTTGATGGCTTCTCAGTCTGCCCCCATTGGCAGCCACATTCAGAGAGTCCGGTTTGATCATAAGCTCGTTCAGTCCAAGTCCAGCTGGATTTGGTGAGCTCCCATTAGATCAGGCACACTGTCTCAGTGGGTGGACCAGCCCCTCACGGTCCTAACTTCCTTGCTCCTCTTCTCCCACCTTCTGCCCTTCGACTAGACCTTGGGAGCTCAGTCCATTGCTCTGATGTGAATGTGGGTCTCTGTCTCTATCTCCATCCATCGGACAAAATTTCTATGGTGATGATCAAGATATTCATCAATGTGACTATGGGACAAGGCTAGTTCAGGCACCCTCTCCCCTGCTCCCCAAGTACCAGCTGGGGACATCCCTGTGGACACCTGGGATCCCCTGTAGAGCCAAGTATCTTGCCAATCTTAAAATGACTCCCTTAATGTAGATATCTTATTCCCATTTCCAATATCCACTTTCCTCCATCTCTACCATCCCACTCCCCCAAGCTCTCCCCAGTCCTTCCCTTCTCCTTCCCCCTCTCCCCTTCCCCCGCTTCCCCTACCCCCACCCCCGTGCTTCCAACTTTTGCCCTGCAATCTTGTTTGCTTCCAATTTCCAGAAGGATCTATATATGTCTTTCTTTGGTTTCACCTTCCTATTTGGCTTCTCTGGGCTTGTGAGCTATAAGCTTAGTGTCCTTTGTTTATGGCTAGAGTCCACTAATGAGTGAATACATACCATAATCGTCTTTTTGGGTTTGGGTTACCTCACTCAGGATAGTGTTTTCTATTTCCATCCATTTGCATGTAAAATTCAAGATGTCATTGTTTTTTACCGCTGAGTAGTATTCTAATGTGTATATATTCCACACTTTCTTGATCCATTCTTCCATTGAAGGGCACCTAGGTTGTTTCCAGGTTCTGGCTATTACAAATAATGCTGCTATGAACATAGTTGCACAAATGCTTTTGTAGTATGATTGGGCTTCTCTTGGGTATATTCCCAAGAGTGGTATTGCTGGATCCTGAGGTAGGTTGATTCCCAATTTCCTGAGAAACCGCCACACTGATTTCCAAAGAGGTTGCACAAGTTTGC
>PVIU01002381.1:85096-174959 GCA_004026605.1 Ondatra zibethicus | reverse complement strand
GATCTTCACTAATCCCACATCAGACAGAGGTCTGATCTCCAAAATATACAAGGAACTCAAGAAATTGGACAACAAAAGAACACATAATCCAATAAAAAAAATGGAGCACAGACCTAAACAGAGAACTCTCAACAGAGGAATCTAAAATGGCTGAAAGACACTTAAGGAAATGTTCAACATCCTTAGTCATCAGAGAAATTCAAATCAAAACAACTCTGAGATTCCATCTTACACCTGTAAGAATGGCGAAGATCAAAAACACTGATGACAACTTATGCTGGAGAGGCTGTGGAGAAAAGGGAACACTTCTGCATTGCTGGTGGGAATGCAAGCTGGTACAACCCCTATGGATGTCAGTGTGGCCATTTCTAAGAAAACTAGGAAACAACATTCCTCAAGACCCAGTAATAGCACTTTTGGGTATATGCCCAAAAGATGCTCAATCGTGCCACAAGGACATGTGCTCAACTATGTTCATAGCAGCTTTATTTGTCATAGCCAGAAACTGGAAACAACCTAAATGCCCCTCAATCGAAGAATGGATAAAAAAAGTGGTACATTTACACAATGGAGTACTACATAGCAGAAAAAAAGAACGAAAGCCTAAATTTTGCAGGAAAATGGATGGAACTAGAAAGCATTATTTTGAGTGAGGTAACCCAGACACAGAAAGACAATTATCACCTGTACTCACTTATAGGTGGTTTTTAAACATAAGGCAAAGAAAACCATCTTACAAACCAAATCCCAGAGAATTTAGACAACAATACGGACACTAAGAGAGACCTACATAGATATAATCTACGTGGGAAGTAGAAAGTATAAAAAGACAAGATCTCCTGAATAAATTGGGAGCATGGGGACCTTGGGTGAGGGTTGAGGGAGGGAGGGGAGTGGCAGGGAGGGGAGCAGAAAAAAATAAAAAAAATTAAAAATTATAAAAAAAGGCATCATAATGAATGGGAGAAGATCTTCACTAACCCCACATTGAACAAAGGTCTGATCTCCAAAATATACAAAGAACTCAAGAAACTAGACATTAAAATGCTAAATTACTCAGTTAAAAAATGGGGTAATCATCTGAACAGAGAATTCTCAACAGAAGAAGTTTGAATGGCCAAAAGATACTTAAGGTCATGTTCAACTTCCTTAGCGATCAGGGAAATGCAAATCAAAACAACCTTGAGATACCATCTTACACCTCTTAGAATGGCTAAAATCAAAAACACCAATGATAGCCTATGCTGGAGAGGATGTAGAGTAAGGGGAACACTCATCCATTGCTGGTGGGAATGCAAACTTGTGCAACCACTTTGGAAATCAGTGTGGCAGTTTCTCAGGAAATTGGGAATCAACCTACATCATGATCCAGCAATACCACTCTTGGGAATATAGCCAAGAGATGCCCAATCATACTACAAAAGCATTTGTGCAACTATGTTCATAGCAGCATTATTTGTAATAGCCAGAACCTGGAAACAACCTAGGTGCCCCTCAATGAGAGAATGGATCAAGAAAGTGTGGAATATATACACATTAGAATACTACACAGCGGTAAAAAGCAATGACATCCTTAAATTTGCATGCAAATGTATGGAAATAGAAAACACTATCCTTAGTGAGATTTCCCAGACCCAAAAAGATGATTATGGTATGTACTCACTCATTAGTGGACCCTAGCCATAAACAAAGAACATTAAGCTTATAGCTCATAAGCCTAGAGAAGCCAAATAGCAAGGTGAACCCAAAGAAAAACATATATAGATCCTCCTGTAAATTGGAAGCAAACAAGATCGCCAGACAAAAGGTGGAGGCACAGGACTGGTGATAGGGGTGGAGGTAGGGGTGGGGGATGGGTGAAAGGGAGAGAGGGAGGGAGAAGGGAGAAGGGATGGACTGGGGAGAGCTTGGGGAAGTGGGAGGGTGAAGATGGAGGAAGGGTGGATATTGGAGAAGGGAATAAGATATCTACATTAAGGGAGTCATTTTAGGATTGGCAAGAGTCTTGGCTCCAGATAGGATCCACAGTTGTCCACGGGGATGTCCCCAGCTAGGTACTTGGGCAGCAGAGGAGAAGATGCCTGATCTAGCCTTGTCCCATAGTCACATTGATGAATATCTTGATCATCACCATAGAAATTTCGTCCAATGGATGGAGATAGAGACAGAGACCCACATTCACATCAGAGCAATGGACTGAGATCCCAAGGTCCAGTCAAAGAGCAGAAGGTGGGAGAAGATGAGCAAGGAAGTAAGGACCAGGAAAGGCTGGTCCACCAACTGAGACAGTGTGCCTGATCTAATGGGAGCTCACCAAATCCAGCTGTACCAGGACTGAATGAGCATATGATCAAACCGGAATCTCTGAATGTGGCTGTCAATGGGGGCTGACTAAGAAGCCAATGATAATGGCATTGGGATCTATCTCTTCTGCATGTATTAGCTTTTTGGGAATCTAGTCTATATGGATGTACACCTTCCTAGGCCGGGATGGAGGGGGGAGGGCCTTGGGCTTCCCACAGGGCAGGGTACCCTGCCCCCTCTTAAGGAAGCAGGGGGAGGGAGGAGGGTTAGTGGGGAAGCAGGAGGGGACTGGGAGAAGGGGAGGAAGTGTAATTTTTTGAAAGAAAATTAAAAGAATATTTAAAAAAAAGATCCAGTCTGGTGAATGGCAGTAACTGGATTGTCTCACACTTGTTCTCAAAGCACACCATGAGAAAAAAAAAAAAAGATCAGCCAGTGTCCTTAACCAAGGGGCCATCCCTCCAGTCCCACAAATGCAATTTTCATTGAATATATTTTCAGCTTTTGATGAGAATGTCATGGAATGTACTCAGCACCCAATAAATACTTACACAAAGACTTTAAAAAATTAATTAAATAAAAATCAAGGGAGATAATAATATTTACCTTGGGGGATTATTGAGAGGAATAAATTTGATATACACAGTAGGTTTTTACCTTTGTTTTAATAGAACATATAGAAAGATCTTTAGCTAATACCCTAACTGTAGTGAACTACAAGGAAATTATTTCTCCCAGGGATGGAGCTATCTTTCCCACAGCCCAGCCTCCTTCATCTCAGATAAAGGTGATGGGGCTTGAACAGCAAGACAAGAACAAATCCAATAAGCTTCCAAAAGCCCTGCCTCCATTTCCTCCAACATCTTCCTTCTGGACCTGTTTGGACAGCAGGCTCACAGCACATGGGTGCCTAAGCTTGGATGCAAGCAGGACTCGGAAGTCACCATCACCTCATCAATGCTTTTTTTTTCCTGAGGAACCCCCAAAGCTGAGTGGCAATCCATCCTCTCCACGAACAGAGGCTAAATCCTGGAGCCTGCTGCTAGAAATGAGCAAAAACTGCCTTGGTGTTTGTGATATCACCTCAGGGTAGGGGAGGCAAGCATTTAGAGGAAACTGAACTGTAAGCTGAAACTTCAAGACTCATGTCCTCCCCTTTTGAAAAGAAAAACTGGGAAGAAATGAATGAGTGATTTTTTTTTAAAAGGAAAACAGAATGGGGAAAGATCTTCACCAGCCCCACATTGGACAGGGGGCTGATCTCCAAAATATACATAGAACTCAAGAAATTGGTTATCAATGAATAAATAATCCAGAAAAAAATGAGATACAGACCTAAACAGAGAACTCTCAACAGAAGAATCTAAAATGGCTGAAAGACATTAAGGAAATGATCAACGTCCTTAGCCACCAGAGAAATGCAAATCAAAACAACTCTGAGATTCCACATTACACCTGTAAGAATGGCCAAGATCAAACACTGATAACAACTTATGCTGAAGAGAATATGGGGTAAACGGAACACTCCTGCATTGCTGGTGGGAGTGCAAGCTGGTATAGCCCCTTTGGATATCAGTGTGGCAATTTCTGAGGAAATTAGGAAACAACCTTCCTTAAGACCTAGCAATACCACTTTTGGGTATATATTCCAAAGGATGCTCAATCGTGCCACAAGGATATGTGCTCAACTATGTTCATAGCAGCATTTTTGTCATAGCTAGAAACTGGAAACAACCTAAATGTGCTGCGGGAGCTCCTTTGGTTCCTTCAACCAATAGCCCCTCTCAAAGCATGGTCTCATTTGCTTTAAAAGCAGCAGTAGCCGTGTGCTCACTCTCTTGCTTCTGGCTTCTGGCTGTTAGACTTCGTTCCTGATTGCACAGAGAGCTGTTGTCTGGGACGGTGATCTGTAAGTTTTTTCCCTTTAAATAAATAACCATTTTATTAACCATAATTACAAACTGGTGTGGGATTGTTTTGTGACTTACGCCTTTATCTGGCACCCAACGTTTGGTTTTAAACCCCCCCCCGGCTCGGCTACCTGCCACCAGATTGTCTTGGCATGAGCCCTCCCTCAGCTGCAGCCTGTGCATGGAGCCAGCAGTTCAATATAGAATATTGCTCAGTGGCTTTTCTTGCTGCAATTCTTTATATGTTATCTTTACATGCCTCGGATTGGCTTCAAGTCCCCAAACACCCTATCATTTGCCTCCACACGTGGATTTAAACTCCACACCTCCCAGGCTCCACGGGCCCAGACAGTCTCTGCTTGCCTGGTTTGCTCTTTTCTGAACTGTTTTTAAATTCCTCTTGCAGCGCAGCGCTTAAGTGGCGCGAGTCAGAGCACAAGTGGTTGCCGAATGCTGCAACTCCTCAGGGCGACTCTTTGTCACGTGGAGGCATATTCAGCTTCCGGGTTGCTGTTCTCTACCCCTGGATTCTGGGTTTCTGGTTTCATGTGTGGAATTGATTTAATTACATTTACTTTGTTGAGCAACTCCTATTTCCCAGTTTTTAACAAATACTAAGGCAGACACTGAAACAGGACCCTGTTTCTGTCACCTTTGCATTGGTTCTAGTCCTGACATGGCAACAGCGCCACCTGCTGGATAATAGGTATAGGGCAGTTTTCATTTCCATTGCAGCTTTTACTGCTTTCTTTACTAATACAATGGATTATATCATGCAAGGTTTATATGAGTATGGTGATACCTCAATTTACTGGTTACTAGGTTTCAGTTTTCTTTTCTATATTCTATCATTAAGGAAGAATATGGCACTCCTAAGAACAATACAATCTTTACAGACTAATAATGAATGGCTAATTGAAAGGATTAAAATTATTGAAAATCAGAGGTTATCTGAACAAGTGGATACTATGATAGGCAAAATTGACTCCATATCCAAGGGTACTAGAAAGTTACCCGAAAGGGTTCATACTGTTGAATTTGACATTCAGAAGTTATCACAAAGTTTTGATAAAGTAGCAGACAGAATGTACCTCCAGGATGGCAATCTACACGATATCCAAGAAAAGTTCAATGAGGACATCTTATCTTTGAAGGGAAACATTAAAACCTTGGAATCACAGGTGCAGAATGGGGACCTTAGTGAAATCACTAGAAACATATGCAGTTCAGAAGATTCAGGCTTTACAAGAGATAATGACAAAAAGATTTGTAATGAGTGAGGAAATTATTGGAGCTGGTGAACAGAGTAAAAAGGCACAAGGACAGGATACAACATCACCACCAGCTGGCAGAACTGGTTTACCCAGGGTTTTAGCATCATACCCTATAATTACTCTGACAAAGCATCAACTTCTAAAGGCTCAAAGGGAGCCAAAGAAGGTAGATGGATGCCAATAGGAATGAATGATCTAAAAGAAATTAAGCAAGCTGTCATTAATTATGGCTTGCACTCTGAATTTGTTAAGGAAATGATAAGGTCTTGGGCTTCTAATGTCAGAGCTATCCCCATGATTTCTCTCAGTATTTGCAGTATTGGATGATGGACCTTCCTTGATGTTTGGAATTTATTTCAGAGAAGAATCCAAACATATGGAACAGCAAGGAAGAGAAAAAGGTGTGGAGGTTTCCTAAGATCAAATTCTTGATGTAGGAGCATATGTTAATCCACAGGTCCAAGATCTTTATGATGAAGTATTGTCCATATGCCACAAAGCAGCCTTGAATGCTTGGGATAGGATACAAGAACTAGGGAAAGGGTCAAATCATATACAAGGGTTAGGCAGGGACAGAGAGAACCGTTTACTGACTTTTTGCAAAGATTAATTAAGGCTCTGCAAATAGGAGTAACAGACCCAGAAGCTAGATGAATAATTCTTGAATCTCTGGCTTTTGAAAATGCAAATTTAGAATGTAAAAAGATAATTGAGCCTTTAAGGTCTAGATCAGCACCTATGGATGAATGGATTCAGCATACGATGAATGTTGAGATATTTGGCTATAATGATGAATCTTGAGTAGAAGTGATTTCCAAAGCAATGAGGATACATCAAACTGCCAAATGTTTTAATTGTGGTAAATTAGGACATCCGAAAAGGGATTGTAGGCAAGGAATTTCTAGGATTAATATCTCCTCTGGGAATGACAAAAATAGGAGACCTTGGCCTTCAGGTATATGTAGGAGGTGTGGTAAAGGCTGACATTGGACCAATGAATGCAGGTCAACAACAGACAGACAAGGCAATCCAATACCATCAGGAAACCCCTTGAGGGGCCTCTCACAGGCCCCAAGCCAAAAGTGGTGCAGTCATTCCCAGTTAAGGTGGAGAACGTGTCTCACCAAGAAAATTAAAAAATCCAATGCCTGCTGTAAAAAGCAATACTGGTCTAAGTGATGGATTAAATGTGGATGATGAGTCAAAAAATCCAGTAGGACAGAGTAAATGTATATTTTGGCAGACTTCTATTAACGATCAAAGACCAAAGCTAAGAGTCTGTATAAATGGCATTTTAATTGAAGGCTTATTAGACACTGGTGCAGATGTAAGTATCATTACTCCAGAATCTTGGCATCTGAATTAGCCTCTTCTAGAGGTAGATGTTCAGTTCCTGGGAATTGGAACCCTATCTCATGTAAAACAAAGCACGAGATGGGTTGAATGCATAGGGCCTGAAGGGTAAATAGGAAGACTAAGGCCATATATAGCCAATATTGCAATAAATTTATGGGGCTGTGCCCTCCTACAGCAATGGAATGCCCAGATTAACATTCCTGCAGTCTCAGGAACTCATAATTCTGGGAAGGATATAATGAGGCATTATAGAAAAAGGTCACCAGCCATTCAGGCTGTACAATAACATACAGCAACTAGCAAACTTTTAGAGGTACCAATAGCCTTACCTTTAAAATGGTTAACTGAAAAGCCAATATGGATCAAGCAGTGGCCTCTAGCTGGAGATAAATTACAGGCTTTAGAACAGCTGGTATGAGAGCAACTAGATGCTCACCATATTGAAGAATCAACCAGCCCTTGGAATTCTCCTGTGTTTGTTGTAAAAAAGAAATCTGGTAAATGGAGAATGGTGACAGATCTAAGAGCTATCAACAAGGTAATTCAACCTATGGGTCCTCTAGAATCTGGAATTCCTTTGCCTTCTCTATTACCAAAAGGATGGCCTCTTATAGTTATTGATTTGAAAGATTGTTTTTTCACTATACCTTTACAAGAAGAGGATAGAGAAAAATTTGCCTTCACAGTGCCTACTTATAATAATTCTCAGCCTACTAGGAAATATCAATGGACTATCCTCCCACAGGGGATGCTCAATAGTTCCACATTGTGCCAATATTTTGTAGTCAGCCATTGGAAATAGTTCGTAAGCAATTTCCTAAGTCTATAATTTACCATTACATGGATGACATTTTGTTGTCTGATTCAAATAAAGATACTTTAGAAAGGATGTTTGAAGAAGTAAAGAAAGTCTTGCCTAAATGGGGATTACATATTGTTCCTGAAAAGATTCAAAGAGGAGATTCTGTTAGTTACCTAGGTTATAGAATAGGTTTACAGAAAATTAGAATGCAAAAGGCACAAATTAGGAAAGACCAGTTATGGACTCTTAATGACTTTCAAAGATTGTTAGGAGACATTTCCAGTCTACAACCAGCTGTTGGGATAACACCTGATCTAATAGTACATTTAAACAAAACCTTAGATGGTGATAAAGATTTGAATAGTCCCAGAGAATGAACAGCTGAAGCAGAAAAGGAACTGACAATGGTTGAGGAAAAATTACAGGAGGCACATGTGGATAGGGTAAATCCAAATCTTAGTTGTATCCTAGTCATATTGCCTTCCAGAATTTCTCCTACAGGAATTTTAATGCAGAGGGAAGATATTATTTTAGAATGGATATTTATACCACATAAACCAAGTAAAAAATTAAAATCTTATGTGGAAAATGTGTCTGAATTAATTATAAAAGGTAAACTGAGACTTTGTCAACTAGCAGGTATAGATCCAGCAGAAATTATAGTGCCTTTTACTACTGATGAAATAAAAAAGTTATGGGAAGACAATGAACCATGGCAAAGAGCTTGTGCTAATTTTTTGGGAGAAATTAATAGCAACTATCCCAAAAGTGATAGACTTAACCCCATAAAGAGAACTTCTTGGTTCTTCCTCGAATTGTACGTGATGCTCCAATAACTGGAGCCCATACATTTTATACTGATGCAAATAAATCAGGGAAAGCAGGATACAAATCAGAAGAATTAAGTAAGGTGGAACAAAGCCCTTATAATTCTGTTCAGAAGGCAAAATTATATGCCATTCTTATGGTGCTAAGGGATTTTAAAGAACCTCTTAATACAGTTACAGATTCACAATATGCAGAAAGAGTTATCTTGCATATTGAAACTGCTGGATTTATACCATATGATACAGAATTGACTTCATTGCTTATCCAGGTACAAGATATAATCAGGAATAGGCTTTGTCCTATGTACATAACACACATCCAATCCCATACGGGTCTGCCTGGTCCTCTAGCACAAGGTAATGCAGAAGTTGATCAATTATTGATTGGAAGTGTATTGCAGGCCTCAGAATTTCATAAAAAACATCACATCAATAGCAAAGTTTTAAAGAAAGAGTTTTCTATTACATGGCAACAAGCTAAGGAGATTATAAAGAGATGCCCTACTTGCTTTTTCTATAATCAAACACCATTGCCTGCAGGAAGTAACCCAAAGGTTACTCAAAGGAATGAAATCTGGCAGATGGATGTGTTCCAGTTTATGGAATTTGATAAATTAAAATATGTATACCACACCATAGGCACGTATTCAGGTTTTCAATGGGCAACTGCCCTGAGCTCAGAAAAGGCTGATTCGGTAATCACACATTTATTGGAAGTTATGGACATCATGGGTATACCTGCACAAATAAAGACAGACAATGGTCTAGCATATGTATCTAAGAAAATGAAATGCTTTTTTGCTTATTATAATATAAAGCACATTACAGGTATACCAAATAATCCTACAGGTAAGACAGTTATAGAAAGGTCAAATCATACAATAAAGAATATGCTGAACAAACGGAAAGGGATGGAAAATATCTCCAGAAATAGATTGCCTAATGGTTTATTAACCTTGAATTTTCTTAACACTAATGAGAAAAGAACAACAGCAACAGAGAGGCATTGGATAATGGAAAAAACTTCTGAATTGAATCAAGCAGTATATTTCAAGGATGTGTTGACCTCACAATGGAAACCAGGAGATGTACTATGTTGGAGAAGGGGTTTTACTCTTATTTCCACAGGAGATGAAAAATTATGGATACCATCAAAATTAATAAAGATTTGCTTTGAAAAGGAGAAACCTATTGAAACAGAGAAATGACAGCTCCTCCACAATGGTGATAACCACACAGGTGGTAAGAAAAACATTTAGGGTTAGGGTCCTGTTCTTGTCTTTGCAGGAAAATATTCATCTTCAAAAATTCAAGAAACCCCTGATGTTTGAATGATGACAGGTAGAAAAATAACTATCCAATAAGGATCATCAAGAAAATCAAATATGGTTCATAAGTACAAATGATACAATGTATACATTTTTTTATATGTATATGTATGTATGTATGTATATGTTTATGAATATATAGAGCTGGTTTTAGAGTTGGACAACGGCTCTGTCCTTCTTTAAATCCAAGCATGTTGTTAAAAGAAAAAAGCCAGAGTTTCTATCTCATGTCAAGAGCCGTTTGATGTGGGACAGAAAGAAAAAAGAATTTAGAAAACATCTTTGCTTTTCTTCATATCTATTTTTGTCTTTATCATACCTTTCACTGAATATATATGTCTGTATATGTCTATGTAAATAATGTCAGAATTAACAATGAATTTTCCTGCAGTAATCTATGAAGTTTCCAAGAAGAAAATGGGGCCCCATAACAACAACTCTACCTGGTTGATATGATGTCATGATACTGATAGCGCTACTACAAGACCTGTTTTGGGTACCAGCTGCACAAGATGGTTCCAACTTGGTTAGCTGAAATGGTGCACATCTTTTACAATGTTTTGGCCAGACCTCCACAAAATACTCAGAGACTATTTTCAATCTATCAGACATTATCTTGAAATTTAACCATCATTTTACTTTCACAGGATCCCCTAGAAAGAATGTCGCCCCCATGACAGCTGGAAGTAATTCTAGAAGATGGGGTCCCCTCTCCCAGCAAAGTTTGTCCTCAGGCTTAGGGACATCATTTAAGGGTTGATTATAATTGGTATACGGTTGAGGGTTGGGGGAGGAATTTTATAAGCTCAGGGACCTTTTTGAAAAAGAAAAGAGGGAAAATTGGATGATGGGATAATAGATTGGTATTTGTGAGTTATTGTTTACAGACAATTACATTGGTATAGATTCTTGTATATTGATACAAAGTTAAATTATATTGAATATTGTATCCATGCTTCTACCTCTGTTTAAAACATTTTTATGTATTAATATATATATACATATATATATCTTTACAATATTGCAGTGTACATTTCTACCTCTGATCAAGATACTTGTACATTGTTTACATTTGGAGGTCATTGTCCTCATCTATTGCACAGTTGTTTATTGTCTTAGTCTTTAAGTTAGATAGGTATTAAGAATTATAGATCAATAGTCATCTATGTTTGTCATATTTATAGTTAGACTAATCAGGTTCTTTAGATACATAGAGATTATATTCTGTATAGATAGATAATCTTCAACTACTTCAAGGATCTGTGGAACATGGCATTTAAATAACTTAGGGTTTTGTTGACATGAGACATAATTGCTCCTGGCTGCACTGATTTATTCCTGCAAGAATTTTGAGCACCAAAGACACTCCATTTGGAGCCTCTTTTCTTCTTGGCAAAAACTGGCCTTTGGGCAAAGAAATGCCCATGCCTCAACCACTGACAAGATATAGTATCCAGAAATGGATGAACAGGACTGTCAAATCTTGCCAAGACAGGGTAAGATGGTTTTGAAAAATTTCTTACCTTTCAAAATGGTCTGTCAGTTATTCTAGACCATAGCCAATGTTGGTCGCTTCAACATTACAAAATGAGACTTTGTATGATTGCTCATTAGCTAATTGTCTCTGTCATATATTGCTCACTTTGGAAGCTACTTGATTGTACTTCCTGCCTGCTCAAGTAATATTATCTCCCTTCTCAGGCCTTCGATAGGGTTGAAGATTAGATAGTCATAGTTACCGTCCTCTTATGATCTAGCCAACCCATTTTCTATACAATGTTTATTAAAACATTTAGCATATGTTCCTTGTTTAATATTGTTTATGCTGATTGTAATTCTAATCTTATACTTAATATCTGTTCCTAGTGTATATTGTTTTGTATTGGGTTTAGAACTCTCTTACTTAAACAAAAGGGGGAGGTGCTGCGGGAGCTCCTTCTGCTCCTTCAGCCAATAGCGTTTAAGATACCAGCCCACTTGGGCATGGTCTTATTTCCTTTAAAAAGCAATGATAGCTGTGTGCTTGCTCTCTTGCTTCCAGCTTCCGCTGTTAGTCTTCATTCCTGATCGTGCAGAGGGCTGTTGTCTGGGACAGTGATCTGTAAGTTTTTTCCCTTTAAATAAATAACCATTTTATTAATCATAATTCCAAACTGGTGTGGGATTGTTTTGTGACTTATGCCTTCATAAATGCCCCTCGACCAAAGAATGGATAAGGAAAATGTGGTACATTTACACAATGGAGTACTACACAGCAGAAAAAAATAATGACATCTTGAAATCTGCGGGCAAATGGATGGGTCTAGAAAACATCATATTGAGTGAGGTAACCCAGACCCAGAATGACAAATATCATATGTACTGACTCATAAGTGGCTTTTAAATATAAAGCAAAGAAAACCAGCATACAATTCACAATCCCAGAAAATTTAGACAATACTGAGGACCCTAAGAGAGGCATACATGGATCTAATCTACATGGGAAGTAGAAAAAGTCAAGATCTTCTGAGTAAATTGGGAGCATGGGGCCCATGGGAGAGGGTTGAAGGGGAGGGGAGAGTAAGGGAAGGGAGCAGAGAAAAATGTATAGCTCAATAAAATAAAAATAAAAATAAATAAATAAAAGAAAATGAGATATCCACAGAATAGGACATGGAAGTATGGTCAGGTATTTGATCCTCTGTTAACTTTTTGAAAACCTCTGAGTTTTCCTTCAATTGTTTTCTTGTTTCAATTTTATCTTAAAAAGAATATTTTAAAAGCCTGCATATTCTGCTCTCCTCAAATACCCAGTATGTTAAAACAAAACAAACAAAAACAAAAACCCCAAACAACAACAACCAAAAAACCAAACAACCACAGGATGCCATTCTGCCCAAAGAAGTAACATTCCTGACACTAGTGGTTACTAGTCCCTGAGCTTTGAAGCAGCAAGAAGATGCATTTTTAGTATTTGCTTAGATACATCTTTTCAAACTGCCAACAGGAGAAGAGAAAAATTACTGGAGAGAGGCTACGAATGGGGATAACAGTGACTATTAATTTCACAAACTTCGAGGAGGATGAGACCGGCAGAGTCTATGATTTAACAAAGTGCATTTAGATGTCCATTGAGATGTAAACCATCAGTACGCAGTATGCCACTCACATGCTGAAGGCTGTCTAGGAGTTAACATCCTGTAGAGAGAATAAGAGCATCTCTCCAAAAGACATGTTTAAACAGTTCTATCAACTCAAGGAAATGCTTTGCTTTATTGGTAAACCACCACCTTTCCTAATGATTCTGTTTTTGCAGACTCACTCCAGGATGTAAGATATATTTTTGAAATACAAATTTGACACATCTGTGAAAGTGAACATACAAACTCTGAATTAAAAATAAAGAAAAGAAACATTAATTACATTCAGGAAATTTTAAAAATTGTGCATTATTCTTGACTCAGTCTTTCCCCTCCTTGGTTGGAGAATCAGTCTATATTTGGACTGTTCCTCTGGTAAAACAGATTACTGTTGGTTAGGCCTTATAATATTTTTTCATATCAAGTGAGATAACATGTTGAATTGTTTTGCCAAGTATAAAGTGTAACCTAAAAGTAAATATTATTAGTCCTTCTCATGGGCAGTGGATCATGGTAGACAGCTATGCAGGCATCAGGATTTTTTCATTTTAAGAATATTTTGTCGATGATGTCATAGTGGCATGGAAAGGAGTGTTGACTGGCAGGCAATAGTGGGTTGGGGCAGATAGAAATGTTTGAGGCTAAAAAGAGACCTGACTAGGAAGTCTGAGACACAGAAGCAAAGGGAGGTTAACAGGGGAGTATTTTGTCAGATAGTACACACAGTCCTTGAACACAGCTACCGAGTATGGCCATCTTGGT
Source organism: Ondatra zibethicus (assembly GCA_004026605.1). NCBI lineage: Eukaryota > Metazoa > Chordata > Mammalia > Rodentia > Cricetidae > Ondatra > Ondatra zibethicus. The sequence continues at coordinate 161,277 of PVIU01002381.1, read as the reverse complement.
AATATATGGCCTAGGTGGACAGTCATTCAACATGAATGGGTCTATAAAATGACTGGTTGAGACACACAGACATGGATTTGAATTTGAGCGTTACCAATCAGGTAGCATCATGACTTGGGACAAGTAATAGTTTCTCACCAATATCTCATCACTCAGATATAGATGAGATAAACTATTTGAAGAAATTATTACCACAAGCTTCAGCAATACAGGTAAGGCATTAGGAAAGTTCTGGACAAAAAGCAAGTGCACATTGTTTGTTAACACACATGACATGATTAAAAATGGGGAATGATAACCACACAAAGACATGGTAGCAGGGTCGCCCAGAACCATAACAATCACACAGAAACTGTATTAATTAAATCACTGCTTGGCCCATTAGCTCTAGCTTCTTATTGGCTAAATCTTACAGATTAATTTAACCCATTTCTATTAATCTGTGTATTGCCACATGGCTGTGGCTTACTGGCTAAAGTTCCGGCATCTGTCTCCTGTGGGGCTACATGGGGTCTCTCTGACTCTACTCTCTTTCTCCCAGCATACAGCCTAGCTTTTCCCACCTACTTCTGTTCTGCCCTTGCCATAGGTTCAAAGCAGTTTCTTTATTCATTAACCAATAAAAGCAACACATAGACAGAAGGACCTCCCACACCAAGACACTAAGAAAGAGAATTACAGACTAATCTCACTCATGAACATTGATGTAAAAATACTCAATAAAATACTGGCAAACAGAATCTAAAAACACATCAGAAAAATTATCCACCATGACCAACTAGGCTTCATCCCAGAGATGCAGGGATGGTTCAACATATGAAAATCTGACAATGTAGTCTACCATATAAACAAACTGAAAAACAAATCCACATTATTATCTCATTAGATGCTGAAAAGCCTTTAACAAAATACAACACCCCCTCATGATAAAGGTCTTGGAGAGATCAGGGATACAAGGAACATACCCAAACATAATAAAGGCAATATGTAAGATTCCATCTTATACCTCTAAGAATGGTCTGGATCAAAAAACGGATGACAACTTATGCTGGAGAGGATGTGGGGTAAAGGGAATACTCCTCCACTGCTGGTAGTAGGGCAAACTGGTGCAGCCACTTTGGATATCAGTATGGCAAATTTCTCAGAAAATTAGGAAACAACCTACCTCATGATCCAGCAATACCACTTTTGGGTATATACTATACCACAATGACATGTGCTCAATGATGTTCATAGCAGCATTGTTTGTCATAGCCAGAACATTGGAAACAACCTAAATGCACCTCCACTGAAGAATGAATAAAGAAATTTGGTAAATTTACATAATAGAGTACTTCACAGTGGAAAAGAAGAATTATATCTTTAAAATTGCAGGCAAATGGATGGGATCTAGAAAACATCATATTGAGGGAGGTAACCCAGACCCAGAAAGACAAGTATAATATGTACTCACTCATAAATGGCTTTCAGTCATAAAGCAAAACAAAACCAAAACCCAAACCAAAACAACAATAACAAAAGACCAACCTTCAATTCACAACCCCAGAGAACCTAGTCAACAAAGAGAACCCTAAGAGAGATATACATGGATCTAATCTACAGGGGAAAAGACAAGATCTCCTGAGTAAATTGGGAGTATAGGGATCATGGGAGAGGGTAGAAGGGAAGGGAGGGGGTGGAAAAATATATAACTCAATAAAAACAATAAAAATACAATAAAATTTTAAAAATTGGGGATGTTTTCAAATCAGAATCAACTGGTTGTTGTTGAGTATAGCAGGGTTCTTCAAAGACTCAGGGACCTGTCAGATTCTCCTCAGGAGGATGAAGGGAGGTCAGATCCAACTATATTTTGCTTGTTATGGCACAAAAGATGACTGCTCAGGGCCAGAGAGGAGAAAACACGCATGCTTTCATCTTCCTGCTGTGGGAGGGGAGCATTCTCTCAGCAGCAGCTGCTGCTTTACTGTAGTGCATGATGATTTGGCAGAGATGCCTTGAAGACATTTGAGAACCACCCAAACACCATTTAATCTCTTAAAATTTTAAATTTTATCATCATCAACAACAACATCATGAGATGCTGGGCCTAAGAATGCCACAGTGCATGTATGGAAGTCAGAAGAAAGCTGGGTAAAGCTAGTTCTCTACCATTTGTACGTGGATACCGAGGCTCAAACTTGGATCTACAGACTTGCGTGGCAAATGTTTTTGCCTCACTGAGCCATCTCACAGATCCAAGCATCATTCTTATTTCATCAGTTTGTCTATATGCATGTGTGTGTTCATACATGTGTGTCCATATCTATGCATACTTATATATGCATAGTGGCATTGGAGATTAATCTTGGGGCCTCACAGATACTAAACAAGAGGTGCCCCTTAGCTACCTTTTCCTATCAGCTAGAATATTCTTTTAATTAATGAATTATGTAGTAGAGGAAGTCTTGGTATGTGACTAGGTAGGGGTAGTATGGGAAGAAAATCCCGGAATGAACATTTCTGTAGAACTGAACAGATAAAACACACCCTATTATACAGTGTCATAGGTAACGAGACATTTACAGTCTGTGAGGTCTTCTTACAATGTGTTTCGACACTTCATTTGACTTAGAATGATCTCAATTATTTTTTACACTTGCCCAAACAGCCTCAGCAATTTGTAGGGGACAGATGAGCCATAACGTGCATTAGAAGAACCCAAAGAAAGCCCCTCCAGGAAGAAACGAAGCATCAGCATTAGGTCTTTATTTTCAGATCTCAGAATGGCTTCTTTAACCAAGGAAGAGTCCACGCTGATTCAGAGTGCCACTCAGGCAGCTAAGTGGGCATTTCTAAGACCATGCAGTCCACTGTTGCCATAGAAAAACCATACCATGGTAATGATGAACAGAGAGGTAGGGCCTCGTGCTGAGGAAAAAGAACTCAGAAAGCTGAAGCAGATGGCCCATTGTCTGTTTCCACTTTGGGTCTGACAGATGAGCAATGGATCCAATTATATCACTGGAAGGGGAGAACCATCTAGGACATTTATGATCTATAGGACAGTGGAGCTGCCTCAGAGCAGAACCAGGTGTAACCGTACCTGCTCAGGAGTAGCCATGGTAACAACGGACATGCTCCAAGGGGGCAGATCTTGGAGTACATATTGCCTGGGAAAGGAAACATGAAGGTAGTAGAGGCCAGAAGTAAAACCAGCAGGTGGCTCCTGCAATCTGTACAGATGATGTGACTCTAGGCTTTTTGCCTTTACCACAAAATACCGCACTAAAAAAAAAAAAAAATAAAAGGGACTCACTAAAACAAAGCAAACAAGCAAAAATCTCCTAAACTCATCAGAAAAGATCTTACTTAATCCAGTGCTTCCTATGAAGAGAAGTGATTGTTTTGCTTCTAAGTGAATAATCAGCTCATGCTGCACAAAAGACTTCCCTGGTTCAGCATGAAGTACTTTACAAGTCAACAATGAAGGATTCCTTACCACATAAATGGGTAATTCAAAGCTGAATAGGTTTCCTCCCTGAAGCTCTTCAGCCTTTCTCTTATGAAGGGTGGAGATTCAAACACCACATGTAAAGCATCCCTGGAGCTTATTTGAGAGGTACGTCCCTTCCATTTGGAGCGTTTCTGCAGAGGGACGCGAGTGTGTCTCAGGGTAATGCTTTGTAAAGAATACCTCAGAGAAGACTGCTCTGGAGCCCTTCAGGAATAATGCAGGGATCAGAGCCTGTGGCGCATTAAATAATTTAGCACCGAGGAAGCTTTGGGATTTAGCTGCTCTGCTTATGACCCGCACCACTAAAGACTTGCACTTCCTTTGTGTGCAGAAATGAGGACAATACCCCAGTTTTAATTTCGCCATTCAAACCTGCATTCATGTGGCCAATTCTACCCTCTATTGCCTTATCATCCTGGAGAGTTTCCTTTAACCCTTGAGTCCTGAGAATGAACTATAAACTGGTTCCTGAGAGAATTCTCTAAATGATATTAAATGAAAACAGAGATTACATAATGATTGACATGTTATATACTATTTTGTATTTCAGAATGTTTAAATTCCAAAGCCCTGACATTCTCAAAAAAGTTGTTGAAAACATTATATGCTAATAAATAGAGTTTAATCTTTGAGCAATGGAATAGTATATTCTTTCTCCAGCAATCCTTAGCAGAGAGGAGGCTCTGTACTTCCTCAATCAGAAATGTGCTACAAGGGATGAGCTGCCCCAGAAAGCATATCCCGAATAACATAGGATTAATAACTATGCAATTCTTCCTACATATAGTAAGCAAATATACTCAATTACACATGTTTTCAGGCCACTAACAATCCAATCAGCCTGGAAATTCTTCTTCCATGTTTGAATTCTTGTGGCACCAAATTGAGAGCAGGCCTCTTAGCCCCGTGTTTAATTAGTCTCCTTTACAATCCGGCAGCAGTCATAAAAGGGAGAGTGGAGGCTTTGCTGCAGCCAGCTCCTCACTGAAAATGAAATCGAACTTGGCAAGATGTATGGAAGGAAGAAACTTCCCCTCAGAGGTTGCTGGTGTTGCAAATGATGGGTGGATTACAAGTGAGCAAGGATCTCTTGAGTCCTCTAGGTCCATATCTCAGGCCTGACTCACTTGTACGTGTATCTCCATCGGGGGCAGAACTCCAGTGGCTCATTGGAGAGATGAATGGGCATGGTCAGGTAGATGCTATACAGAGGTACAATGTGGTTTCAGGGGTAAGAAACGGACCCTTAAGGTGTGCTGTCATTAATCTTCCCTCTAGAGACCACTCAAGTTTGGAGTCATAGTCCCTGCCTTCTCTAGCTGTAAGTCACATGCCAGGCAGACTCAGGACCACTAGGTCTGCCAACGTGCTCTCATATATTGCACCGAGAAAACCCACTCAGATGACCTCCACAAATCTTGCTACTCAGAGGTGAATGCCTTGGAGAAATAAGTCCTGCATTTGGAAAGATAAATGAATCATCTGAGTTAAGTGGGAAGATTGTATTCTGGTCCAGTGCAGGCATGGTTGAAGAGGGAGGGAGATGAAGAACGTTCACAGCTAGCAGAAGGAAGCTCTGTCTCAGAGCACCTGCTTATGCAAGGCTGTGAATAGCACAGCATTGAAGCAGCGTATGATAATTAAAATTATAATTATAGTGACCATGTATTGAGTGTTTATGATGTGCTAGGCCTTGGGACTCAAGAGTTTTAAGTTTAATTTTTGCAGTATACAGCACTATTATATCCCCATTTTACTGGGAACTCAGAAAGATTAAGTAGCTCTCTCTGGAGCACACAGGGCTGGAAGTGGAATTTGGCCTTGGAGTCCAGGGATGGGAACTTAAACTCACTGGTGAGGAACTGTGTTATTTAGGGTGAGGAGCAAAAATGGGTTTTAAGGAATAGAAACATTTCCTGATTTATGGAACTCATGATCAGAGGAAGAAAAAGTATGTCAGATAGTTATTTATACTATTATAAGATCAGTAGAGATTGGGGAAGGAAGTGTAGGGATCTTCAGAGGCTTTTCACACAGGCCTCTGTACAAACCCACACTCTGTTCCTTATGCCAGTCGGTGCTGTCCACAGCTTCAGGGACCAGCCGACAAATACCCCATAGACATCCGGGAAGATCAATCCTTCACATTCTATGTCAGATTTTAGTTTCTGCAAAATTCTGCATAAGAGGAAACTGCAGTATCACTGTGTCTATCATAATCTTGTTGCTTTGACCCAGATGATGAAAAAAATGTCTCTCAAGCTGCTGCATATTCTTGCCCTCTATACTCTCTTGAACTCCTTAGATGTTATGGGAAAACAGAAACTTGATCTTATGGCTCACAGTTTTTCCTTTCCCACTGACTCTGACTCCTCTTTGGGGAGGTGTTGGAGGCAGAGCCAGAACTGTGAGTCTGGCTGCTTTGGTTTGTGCTTTACTGGGGCCAAGTCTGTGGCTGGATTTGGCTGGAAGATTGTACAACCCACATGCTGGGCTCCTTCCTTTTAGGCGGTTTGAAATTCTGAAAATCCAAATATACATCTATAACAGCGGTGAAGTGCTACTGGGGGAGAGGAAGTCATTTTCGTCAGTGCTACAGCCACTCACGAGTTACTCACGCTCCAGTGGACTGCTTCACAGCCATGCCCATGGAAGCAGCCTGGGGTAAACTCAGTTGGTCACAAAGCAAAAGCAAAAACAAGACAAGAAGGAAGAAAAGTGTCGTGGTGACTTGATGGCGGTGGAGAGTATGAGAGGATGGAAGGGGGAATGTGACCAGAATGTATTCATGTCTATAAAATTGTCGCAGAAAAATTAAGTGAAAATGTCATTCCCAAACTTATTTGACTAAGTAGTGCAACTATTTCTCCAGTAACAAGAGGGATTAATAAACCATCAATTATCATGTCCCATAGGGACTGAAGCAGCAGAGCTGTCCATCCAGTTCAACCTTATTGTTTTATTTTGTTCCTTCAGGAACTTGTTTGGGTTTGAGAGGGTTGCCTAGAAACATTATTCATTCAGGACAAAGAATTTGTTAGGAAACAGCTAAGAGAGGGAGGCTATGAATTAGATATGGTTTGTGTATGTCCCTTAAGGGCATATCTGTTGACACTTAATTCCCACTGTGTGGGTGCTAAGGGGTATAATTCAGCCTGACTATGGTTCAGAGGGAGAACCTTTGGGAAGTGATTGTGATTGTATAAAGTCATGAGGGTTCAATGCCCGTGATTTTGTATGATGGAGAGACACCAGAATAGAAATCAACATGTTTCTTGTCTCTTTCTAGGATATGTTCTATATCATCTGGACATTCTACCAGTAAGATGCAGCCTCTTGACCCACACCTAAAGACCAGTGAACCAAAATAATACTCCATTTCTTTATAAATATCCTGCCAGAGGTATTTCATTATAGTAATGCAAAGACTGAGCCAACAAAGTGATAAACAGGACCAGAAGGGCTAAAAACCCAACATGGATTTAGTATCAAGTCAATAAATGTCTTAAGGCATAAACTAGGGGATTTCTATTCCTAAATCAACCCCTTCCCCTAAAGGAGGCTCACCTTTTGAGGCTTCCAGGTGTCAGAGGTAGGAATTGCACAGCAACAAAGGAGGTTCGCAGACTGATTTGCAGGGGTGAGGTGAGACACTCTTAACCATCGCTGAGTTCTAAACACTCAAGTGTAAGGATGGAGAGTTTTAGCAAAATCCACAACATAACCTGATTCTACCTCTCTGATGAGAGCAACTGAGAGTTAACAACAAAGAAATACGGGGCCAGTACAAGAAGTTTCTCCATACCCCATATTTTAATTTCCAAATGTAGAGAAAATGTCCTGTCAGTGAGAACACATTTTAGTGGCCATAGATGGCAAGCAAAGCTGTTTTGAAATTGTTTGTTTTTTCTTTCAGAACAGAACATTCTCATATATGGAGTCTGTGAAGATTTTATCCCTTAGGGAAAAAGTTTCCACGTGAGCTATGGAGACAGACTAACACTTTTATGCCATTGAACTCACTCTCCCAACCAATAGGATTAAGATTCCTCCAACATTTCTGTACCTTTCCACAGCAAATATGGAAATGTAAGAGACCTTCATGATTCATTAACTTTTCTTCCTGAAGCATCCAACTTCTGTCAACACCAAATTTAAATATTCACTTCAAGATCATTTGTTTGTGAAAGTCGGGACTTCTGGAATGACTTCACTTAATCATCCAGTGGGTGAAACAGTACACTCTCTTTCCCAGAGAGAGTCTTTTCAGAGATTATGTCAGCAAAGCCCGAGACCTGTGGGCCCGGAAAAAGAAGCCGGGGAACATCCACCTTCTGAGTCCTTGGGTCAATCCTGTATCTTCCAGAAAGTTTCAGACCCCTTTCTGAAGGTCATTGCTGTTTTCCCACTGTGATATATATTTCCAGGAATCCTAGCTCTGATGAGTCTGCCCTAGAATACCAAATAAGAATGCCCCAGTTAGTAAGACCTGTACCTAGATTTTTCCAGGATCTGTCCCTTCCAAACTTCCAAGCTAGAGTGCACTGAACAGTCTAATGTGCATGATAATAGAAAGACAATAGGAAAAAAAGCTTTTGTTGGGTTTTGAAGCTGCCATGTGGGCTGTGCAAACACCTGCTTCCAGCCCATTATCCTGATTCTTTGGCTTGTCAACCAAGATTGTCCTCTAAGAAATGTATATTCTTTGTTCTTAGTGGTGTCCATTTTCACAGACTTCTCCACATGAAGTATCCAAATACTTGGGATTTTCCCATGAACTGTAACATGCCCACCAAACATCCAATCTAGGTTGTCACACTTGGAAATACTATCTGATGCTCTGACTTCCCTCCTCTATTGATTAAGTTGGCGTGAGATTCGATTTTTTACACTGAATATCTCATTCTTAATGGCAGTTATTATGTTCCTAGTTTCACAATAGCCACAAAGATGCATCAAAATCTTCTGTAGTCCTCTGAAGTGACTGCTGTCACCCTGCCTTTACTTCAGAGAAGATAGTCTCCGTTCGTCAGGAAGATTCTGGGTGTTTCCTTTTTATCATAGTTGAATGCCGTCATTCACTTCATTTTTAATGATGTTTTGTTTTCTCTGATTAAAAAAAATGCTTTTTTCATCAAATAACAGTTCTGTACATACTGCTTAGAATATATTTTATTGACTCCTTTTAACAACTAGTATGCTAACAAGTGTTTTATTTTCAATTACTGAGAAGATATATTGAAATATCCCAGTGCCACAAAAAGAATGTCATACTTCACTGAATAATTGTTTCTCCTTCTATTTTTCATGGATCAATGACCAGTCAATTATATACTGTATTTTTAATGGATATATACAATTGGTCTCTCCAATTCATAAGTGTTTATCTAAATAGAAATCAGTACAGTGAATAAATGAGTCTATATCAGCACAACAGAGGAAATGAAATTGACTAAGGTTTTATTTGCATACTGATACTTTTATTTTCCCATGAAAATAAAACTTCTTACTTTAATAAGTTATATATTTTTCACAATAGATATGACTACAAATCCCTGATTTATAAGTCTGCTGCACTTTTAGAAAGCTGGAAGACTTACTTGACATTCTGTTTGATGAGAGCATTGCAATTTAGGTTGCAGTTGCATGTTATATGATAGCCTTGGTTAAAGATTGGCTGCATGGCATATAAAATGGTAATTACGAGATTATAGGATTTACTGGGATGTCAGTTATTTTAGTGTGCACACACTCTGTGGTGTTTACACTGTGACAGAATTGACCTAATGTTGAGTTTCTCAGAATTTGTGCTTAATTTTAGACACGACATGACTGATTGTGGAATATTTGTTGCTATTTACATATAGCAGAATTTTATGGTTTTGAGACATGTGAAGACACTTAAATACTAAATACTCATAAAGATAGGGGCTTTATGTGTCTGTATATGGATTCCAGCGACTCTTCTTTATAGACCCATGCTGAACCAATGCTTCTCAGTAGAGTAGGGGTGCCCATCTCATGGGACCCATCGCCTTAGAAAGACCAAGAGCCATGGGAAGACACAGAGGTCTTAAGGATGTAGCTGCCTTCCCATGACTCATTGATGGTCTAAAGTGATGCCTTCTATTAGGAGGGCATTCCTGCCCTACTTGAAAGCACTGGGCTAGGCTGGGCCCATGAGGATCAGTCACTGGATTCTCAGCGAATGTGCATATTGATGACTGGTAAGAGAACTCTTAAAGTATAGTAACCAGAAAAATGAGATCTGATTCAATAAAGCAGAGATCAGTATCTACTCCAAGATACTTTATATTTTATAAAAGAAGTGAATATGTTTACTGTTACTTTTTCAAGCAGCTGAGCTAGATCTGCATGCAATGTACTCTGGAAAGTGTCTAGATTTCTGCTTGTCTCTAACAAATATTGATAAGTAAGTGCCAGATAAGTAAATAGGAGAAAATTAACTATTAATTTTGTCAGCAGTATTTCTCCACTGAGAAAAAGTAAAGAGAAAACAGACTACTAACTTAAGTTCTAGTTTTTAGGTTTGTAAGAATAATTAAAAGGAATCTTTCTGTGTATTTAAGCTTGAGATTTATGATATATTAAGTCATACAACTACCTAGCCTACTCTGGCCATCATCAAATCAAATCACGGAAGTCGCTGTGAATTGCATAACCTAGGATCATCTCTTTAGGAGCTTAGAGGTCTGTTCACTCATTTACCATGTGAGTGGTTTTCTGGTGCCAGCTATGTGAGACACTGTTCTGGTGCCGGGGACTTGATGAGCCCATTGGATTAAGCAACTGTTTTCTTAGAGTTGGCTTTCTAGACTTTATTTCCTTTTGTAGACAGAGTCTTGGTATATAACTATAGCTGTTTTTAATCTCACTATGTAGGGTAGGTTAGGCTCAAACTCTTAGTGGTCTTCCTGCCTCTGCCTACAATATGCTGGGACTTGTACCTACAAGACACTATGCCCAGTTAATCTAGTCCTTACGCTAAATAAGAAATGGGAAAACACATATAGATGTCCTGTATTTTCAGGTTAGGATAAGTGACATGAAGAAAGTAAGTCTGAATAAAGCAACGGGGTATTGGGAGGGATGTGCTGTTTGAAGGATGACTGTCAAGAAGGCCTTGTATCACCAGGTGACTATGTCCTCTGTGCAATTTTATGAAGTGTGAACATCTATATAAGCTTTAATCTATATGGATATTTGGAGGCAGAGATAATACACATATTAGACACTGGGCTGCATTTAAGCTTCCCTTGATGTTGCTGGCCTATTTTATTCCATTTATTGATCAGTGCTCTGAAGAGTTACTTAAATTATCATCCAACTTGGAAGAACAACAATAGGACACAAAGCAAAGCAAGAGTTTAGTGCTGAAACCAGCAAGGATACTCTAGCGGTGATCCTGATGGAGCTAGACAGCCTCAAAGCTGATGACACCAATAAAATTGTCAGAAGCTAGAGGGAAGCCCAGGATGAGATGTCAATCCAGACCAATAGGAAGAAGGACAAGTGTGAATGTGGAACCATCCCTGAGACTGCCTTATTGGTTAAAGCCCAGCATACAGATGAGTCAATTGTCCAATCAAACTTAGCAGGAGATGAGAGACTATATTTTCAAATACATATTTTCTTGATTTGGCTCAGGTTGACAATAGGAGTATTTTAGACATTATAAACATTGCCTATTTTCTACATACATACACACAGAACCACCACACCATCTAGCAATCCTTCTAATGTGGATATGCAAAGAGAAATTGAAGTCAGTGTGTTGAAAGAGCATGTACACTCTCACATTTATTGCAGGGTAGTTTACAACAGTCATGATGACTCAACTTGGGTGCCCATGGACAGATGAATGGAGAAAGCAAAAGGATGTGTTTATACAATGCATATTATTCAGCCAGAATATGATGAAGTTCTATCATTTGAAGCAGCATGGATGATCTGGGAAACAAGGTAGGCATGGGAAACCACATATTACACACTCTTATACATGGAAGCTGAAAGCTTGATCTCAGAAAAGATGAGTCAAATGGTGATTATCAGAATCTAGGAAGGGTGTGAAGGAGGACAACATAGCATGAGTAGTGAGTATGGGGGAGCAGCAGCTGTATGAAGAAATGGCTTATAATGTTCTCTAGCAAGTAGGTTATGTATATTTACTGTTGGCCAAAAATTAACTTTTCCAAAATGACTAGGAGAGAGGACTTTGAATGCTCCTAACATAAAGAAATAACAAATAACTGGGACACTACTTACTAGCAATTGCCCTGATCTGTTTATTCCATGGTGCACACACTTACAGAGGTGTCACACTATACTCCATAAATGGATACATCAATTAAGTGTCAAATAAATATGAATGTGTATTTTAGGAAGAAAAAGAACATTGCTTAGATTCCCCCCACTCTTGAGCCTTCTACTCCCTCCTTAATTCTCAATTATACTTGATTTTGGGGTATTGGGAAGGACTAGGAGAAGAGGTATCCATTCATATCTCCTCTTCTGAAGATGTCTCACCCCTGATGTCTCTCTATGGGTTGGACATGTAACAGGATAATATCTGGGATGGAAATGCAACAGAATAATATCTGTAATACTAGTTGACGGTCATAATCATTTTAATCTTATTTAGACCTTGTTACTGTTCTGTTGAAAGGAGCTGGGGGCCCTTTGTTTGTCCCAGCTGCCTGGCTAGCTTACACTGGAAATAATCACACAGAAACTGTATTCATTAAAACACTGCTTGTCCATTAGCTCTAACTTCTTATTGGCTAACTCTTACATATTAGTTTAACCCATTTCTATCAATCTGTGTACCACCACGAGGTCGTGGCCTACCAGCAAAGGTCCAGTATGTCTATCTCCAGCGGAGGATCCATGGCATCTCTCTCTCTGCCCTTCTTCCTCTCAGCATTCAGTTCTGTCTTCTCCTCCTACCTAAGTTCTGCCCTATCAGGCCCAAAGCAGTTTCTTTATTCATTAACCAATGAAAGCAACACATGAACAGAAGAACCTCCTACACCACTGTACTTATGCTCAGTGCAGCCTATTTAAATAAGAAACCAGCTGAGTAAATAAGTAAAGTTGAAACAAATAAATATGCTTCTGACCACCAAAAAAGTAAGGGCATTCTTTGCCTTTCCTGTAGCTCTTATGACAGAAGAGAAAACAAAGACAGTATTTTTTTACATACCTCCTACATGCCACATGTTTTATGAAACTTCTTGTGCTAATGGTATAGTGAGAAAACTCTCTCACCGAGGTAAGGTTATTTCCAAACACAGCTACCATGAAGTAAGCTGGGATTTGAACCAAGCTCTCTGTGTTCCTAAAGCTGACCCTTATTGTACATCAGACTTTGACCTGAATCTGCAGCTAACTGGCTGCTTGACCTTGCACTCATTGACTTCGGTTTCCACAGTGGAGAGACAGCCAGATCAGACCCAGCTCCCGAGAGCAGAGTGGGCAGGCTACAGCCATGCCCATGTCACTCAATGACTGACATTATGTGCACATTGTTCCTTAGATGTATCTGAACATAGGTGATTTAAATTAGAAGCATTACCTGAATTATGACCAGCTCTCACCATCTGACCACATAAAGCTCTATGATCTGGCTATTTGAGGGTGGCCTTTGGGTGCCTTTTAAGACACCTATTCCATCAATTCATTCTTCTTGCTATTTAGAAGACTTTGATAGCACCTCTGAATATGGACCCTCATCAGCCAAATTCAAAAGCAGAAAAAGGTTTGATCTTCTGAATAAGAATATAAAAAGTAAATTGACAGCTACTTTATCACAAAATGTCTCTGTGTTGGCGATTTCTTAAAATGAACCAACAGATCAGCTGAACAGCAGACTAGAGAATCAATGGGAAATCCAAGAGCTAATGTCTGTCTCAGGAAGATGGCTTGACACAGTGCTCTAGTAATGCACAGTGACCAAAGCATTTTAGAAATTAATGGGGAAAATTAATGGGAAATCCACTATCGATCATTTTGGATTTCTGTGGCCAAAGAACTACATTTGTATAACTTGATTGCTCAGTTGCAAAGCAACATTAGGTTTCAGACTCCGGGAAGAGGAATTAGAGGAAATGAGCAATGACCTTTGTACTAATGGAAATGGAATCAGCATCTCTGGGCATGTCTTGTTTCACATTGTTCTTAATTGGGTGCTATCACACAGACAATGAGAAACAGGACTTGGTATTGATGGAAACTGCTCTTACTGAAGGGAGAATTTTGACACTGTGATCCCAAGGTTTTTTAATTTGAAAATGTCTGGACTGTATCGTCTTTTACTAAAGCATATTTTTATGTACTAATACCCAGAGGTGACAAATCCAACAAATGTCTAAAACTGATCTATAAAATTACACTGTTCTGGGGACTCGATGACATGAAAATTCAGGTCATCCAGTTATGCACATGAAAAAAGATAATTGGTTGGGGTCCTAGGGCCTCAGTCAGAAATATCAGACAGATTTGAGAGCTGTCAGAATCATACAGAAGACACAAATAGGGTTGTCAAAGTTCCTGTAAAAATTATTCTGTATCCATCAACTATACTAGGTTATAAGGAGCAGAAAGTCCTGGAAAAAAACATCCTGGAAGGGTCACACAATAACTCAAACTAAGCTACATTGGCATGAAGATGAGCAGAAGGATTTCAGAGCCGTGGCTGAACAGAAGCTGTACCAGACAGTGGTCCAAGAACAAAGTGTCTGGTGTCTGCATTCAATGTGTTGTGGAGGTTCAAACTGTGGGTCAAGGCTCCTGATTTGTACCTTTCCTTCTTATATGATACAGAGGAAGGAAGAAGAAGAGCAAGAGAGATTTCTATGTTAAAACCCGCTATTATGATTTGTTGGTTATTATTTCCTTGTTTTAATTTATTTTAACTTAACTGATATATTGTTACAAAATTACGCCCCAAATGAGGTTGTTTTATCCACTGACTAAAATTCAGGGTGTGTGTGTTGGTATGTATATGCATAAGTATGCATATATGTGTGTATATATGCATGTGATGGATATACATATATGTATGTGTATGGCGTGTGTGCATGTGAGTATGTACATATATGTGTATATGTATGATGTGTGTGATGAGTGTACTTATATATGTATGTGTGCATGTGTACACACTGTGCAAGCATGCATGTGTAAAAGTGAAATTTAATAGTAATGTTACAAATACCAAGAACTAATTAACAAAAAGAAACATTAAAAATTTGATTTGATTTGTCTACGTGCTATAACACAGATCAGTCATTTTTGTGAGCTGCCAAACATTTGAGATGAATTTGCATGCAGTACAATAAAAATCATGCACTGCATTAAAATATGCAGCTGATTAACTCTGTTGTAATCTTGTTTACAACAATAACCTCTATACCTGTATATTCAGTCTTTGTCATTTGTTTCTCTGAAGTAATTTATAATAATTTGTGGAAACATTCCTGTTAACAGGGTCAAATTAGGAGTTGTGCAGATAGGTGAAGGTAAACATCAGAAGACAGAGGTGCAACCAAAGTGGATGGGAATTAGTCCCCATTTACACAATGCAAACATTTACAATTTTGTAAATTAATTCTTTATATTCTTTAATTTTATTTATTCATTTGTTTGTTTATTATTTATTTATTTTGGTTTTGCAAGACAGGGTTTCTCAGTAGCTTTGGAGCCTGTCCTGGAACTAGCTCTTGTGGATCAGGCTGGCCTCTAACTCACAGGGATCCGCCTGCCTCTGCCTCCAGTGTGCTGGGATTAAAGGCATGTGCCACCCCCACCCAGGTAATTCTTTTACTTTTTGAGAATATAATATAATTATATCATTTACCTCTTAACTTTTTGTTAGCGGAAGCTGCTAGTTCATTTCCCAACTGCCCTGACTCGAAATAATCACACAGAAATCCGTATTAATTGCAATACTGTTTGGCCAATAGTTTAAGTGTATTTCTGGCTATCTCATATTTTAAATTAATGCCTTTCTATTAATCTGTGTATTGCCACATGGCTGTGGCTTACAGGCAAGGTTCCCATGGGCCCCTGCGGCTCTGGCGGAGGTGTCTATCTCCTGGGGGCGGCTCCATGGCTTCTCCCTGACTCTGCCTACTCTCTCTATATATCTCTTTCAGCCTGGCAATATTCTGTTAAGCCATTGGCTGAAAGTAGCTTCTTTATTCATTAATCAATAAAAGCAACACATATACAGAAGGACTTCCCACACCACCTTTTCTCCCCCCAAACCTTCCCATATACTTCTCCTTAGCTCTCTTTCAAATTCATGGCCTCTTTTTTTTATTAATTGTTGTTGCATGAATACATATTTCCAAATATAACTTTATTGGTTTATATAATGTTACTTGTATGTATGTTTTTAGGATTGACTATTTGGTATTGGATAGCCAATTGATATTCTCTTCCTCAGGGAGAACTATTTCTCCCACTTCAGCTTCCTTCCAGCAGCTTTTGTACTGTTGTGTAGGACTGAGGCCTTGTGGGCTTGTCCCCACCCACTTTGGCATGTCTCCTGCTGGTGCATTGCTCAGCTCATAGTTGGGAAGTTATGCTGCTGAGACTTCATGGGTGTGTAGCTCCCAACATTCCTCAGAGACACAATCTCACAGAAAGCTCCCCGACCCTCAGGCTTTTACAATTTTTCTGTCCCCTCTTCCACAGTGCAGAAGTTGGGGTTCAGACTTATTTCCACAACTCTGAATTTTGATTGGTTGTGGTTTTCTCTAATGGTTTCTATTGCAAACAAAAGTTTCCTTGTGGAGAAGCGAGGAAGGACTGCATTTATGTCCGCGTGTAACGGCAAATAGGTTTAGTTAAGTGGAGGGTATAGGTTCTCCCCCAGGGTCAATGGCTTCATTAGCCCTGAGTAGTTGGTTAGGTTTTTAGTAGAAGGAATAATTTCCTTTTTGTTGAGTGGGTCTCAAGTTCAATTAGAGAGCTGTTGGTTACTTCCAAGGTATGAAAGCCACTACTGCACTCTTTGGGTTATGGTGCCATTCCAGTTGCTGTTGGGGTTCATAAGCATCATAGCTGGGTAGAACCGTTGCTTGTTTCTTTCTTTTGGAAGCTTCTATAATGCCTTCTGGAACCATGAAGCTAGTCCTCAGGAAGGAGGATTTCAGGACTACAAAATGTCCCTACAAAACGTTTGTCTTACTGTGCATTTTATTCTCTTCTATCTTCTATTTACTTAAAAGATTGGATCATTAAGTTGAATATAGCGTAGAAATATTTCAGCTGCCATTAGAACACCTGGAAAGCCTTCCAGGCACACACCAAAGGACCTTCAGGATCAAGAGAAAAGAACAACAGGCCTGGTCTGGAGAGAGGGCCTGATCTTGGTTCCTCATATTTTCTATATTGGTCATTGATATTTTTTATAAACACTCACCAAACCATTTATGAATAGATGAACAGAAAAGTGAGATAACAGACATAATGGGACCTCCTGGAATGGGTAGGGAATAGAGCTGAGTGGTGATTGTCTCCACAGTAGGAAGGATTTGGAACCACAGCAATAAATGCTTTAAATAATTGTCCAAACTCCAAGAGGCAGAAAAGGAAGAGCTCAGAAGATGTTTTCAGTTTTGTTAGAGAAGCTTCCAGAAAGCCTACTCCAGGAAAGCAGCCTTCAATGTCTCACTTTCACCAAGGCACTCTTGTTATTAAGAAAATTCTAGCTGAATCAAAATATTCACAATGCCATTCTTTTCTTCTTTCTCTTTCTGTCTTTCTTTCTTTTTGAGACAGGGTTTCTCTGTAGCTTTGGGGCCTGTCCTGGAATTAGCTCTTGTAGACCAGTTTGACCTCGAACTCACAAAGATCCACCTGCCTCTGCCTCCTGAGTGCTGGGATTAAAGGTGTGTGCCACCACCTCCTGGCAACAATGCCATTCTTGGTGTGGCCATAAGGATCTTGTCCCAAATGGGTAGCCAAGTTCCCAGATCAGAACTGGATTCCTATGGTACTCTGAGTGCCTGCTACCTTGAAAACTCATTTGTAATGATACTAACAGGTTTTCATAATTTACCAGTGTCTGAATGACTTATCCAGAGATGGTGATTTAATAAGTTCCAGGGTGGTGTACAACAACAGGATCCAGCATTTCCCTAAGGAGTCTAGTCCACAATCAAGGTCAAATTTGGTAGAAGAACCTGGAGATCCTGATGTTGAACTTTGGACAAAACACTGAGCATGAGCTATACCTGGGCAGGACAGAAATACCTTTTGGAAGGCATTTCACTTCTGAGTTCTTTTATTAGATACTTGCAAAAAGAAAGAGATCTGAATCGGTTACTAAGAGATTGGTGAGAAGTGTCAGGGGAAGGAACACCTACAGGCTGTTTGTAACTCCAGGAACTAAGAAAGGTGGATTTTGCAGGAGGCTTTTGGGATGAGATGCTACCCCAATGCACAGGGGAAAGACAGAGGAGGTAGCTGAAGGACACATAACAAAAAAATTCTCTCACAATAACCTTAATTTTGTTTTTCTTTTATCTTCCTCCTCCACTGCAGTTCTTGAAGAGAGAATGGAACTGCCATTGAGTATGAGAAAAGTGAGGATTTGGGAGGCAAGGGCACACACTGAACCTGTCATCTATTTAAAATACTTGAGTTCAGAGTTGTGCCTGGAAAACACGTAGTTCAGAGATAATGAACGGGTAAAGCAGACCTCCAGTTGCTTAGGCCATCCATCACTCTAAGTCATACAAGCTCACAAAACCCCAACTATTATTATCTCCCACTCAATAAAGATGAAATTTAACATGTAGAAATACTGGCCTTGGAGTTATAATGGACTATCTTGGAGCCTTTACTTAATGCTATTTGTTCCTTACATTCTATATTCCAGAAAGCCTCATGATGAAGGCTAAACTGATCTTCATAGACACTGCCAAGCTTTCCAAGAAGGACCATCTCATTCTTGCCCTCTGCATATTCATGTGTAGGCTTCTGAGAAGTATTTTTATGCATAGTAAAACATGAAATATGACATAAAAGAAATTATGCAGGACTTTGACAACTAGCCGGTAAGATCTAGGGAAAATTACTTTCTTAAACCTTCGTTTTCCAGTGTGATAAGGAGGTAATTGTTTCTATCTCTTTAGTTCACTTCAAAGATTAAACGTGAGCTTAACAATGTCAGCCAGTGAGCAGGGTTTAAGGGGCTACAGTAGAAACCATTCAGGATTTTCTTGATTGCCTTTTACATCTGGTCCACTGTGATGTCCTCTTCTGCTCTCAACAATCGCCCAGGTGCATTTGCAACTGTCTTTGCAACTTGGCATTTAGAAGCAAGTCTCATCTTGAGAAGTCTAGTTGAGCCCTACATCCACACTTCAGTTCCTTCTGCGGTTGTCTGCCACCTGGATAAGAATGACCGTTCTTAGAAGCCGTCCTTCTCCTGGACTCTGGAATTTCTGAGATCTCCAGCACTGTGGTGGAGAAAAGAACAGAAGGGGTAAATGTCACAGTCACTCACTGCTTCAGTCAGCGAGCTTTGGGTCTCCGTGACAGAGGCTCAAATGGTGGAGTTTTAGGGGTTAATGTGGGGAACTCTTCAGGGTACCAAAGAAATAATAACTGAAAAAGGAAATCAATAGCTTCTAAAGCTCCCCGAATGGCTCCTCCCTGAACATAAACAGAAGCCCACAATGACAAGTTTTCTGTAGATGTGAAAAAAAATTGCCTTCTCTTCATAGAAAGAAAAACAAACTTGCTGAAGGGCTCAGCTCTGTGAAGTCCATTGTTTGCGTGCCTGCTTCTCGGCAGCACACATTAATTTGCTTTTCTATTGATTTAGAAAATTATGGTAAAATAAACATAATACAAAATTTACCCTTTGAACCAGTTTTAGGGGACAATGAAATGTCTTAAATTAAATTCTGAATGTTGTACAACCTTTTCCTCTGCCCGTTTCTATAATTATTCCCCAGACTAAATTTTATATTCATTAAACACATTCTTCTTTTACCCAAACTTCCAGCTCTTAGCCACGGCATTCCCTATTATTATTTTCTATGAGTTTGTCTGCCAACTGATAAAAATAGAGTCATGTGATATTTGTTGTTTCATGTCTAGCTTATTTCACTCAGCAAGTATTCTCACTGTTAATTCAAGTGATTGCATTTACCAGGATTGCCTTCTTTTGAAGGCAGAAGAGAATCCTGTTGCATGTTTATGTCAGTTTGTTTATCTATTCCTCCACAGATACAATTGTCAGCTGCCACCTTTTGAAAACTGTACCCAGTGCTACTATAAATATGAGACCTATTTTACATGTATATAACATATTTTCTTTATTTTGTCATCAATGGACATTTGGGTTTCTCTTACCTTCATTGTCTCTTAAATGCCAATTTAGATAAACATTCATGCATAGCAATGATCAATGTCTAGAGACATTTGTCAATGGATTTCTTTCTCTGGCCCATCACCTTTTCCAGTCTCTGTGTGGTTGATCAGCACTGGGGTTATGGTTTGAGCTATGTTTTCTGGGAAGCAGTTGTCTTTATGAAAGTCCTTGGTAATTTATGCTCTATTCAGCAAAAATGCCCTACCTCAGCTAAGTTGAAACTTTACCTGATTTGTCTGTCAAAACTGGGGTGTTGAGATAAGGACACTGAGAGCTTGGGCCTGCCAAGCAGGACAAAGTACAAATATGTATTGCAACTTTGTTCTCGCATATGGCTGCCATGGAGTGGCTTGGCTTAGTTTCCCAAACTCAAGAACAACCCATGCTTTTCATTGTCTCATGTAGCTCAAATGAGGTATGCTTTTCCCACATGCAGTCAAATCACATGAACCTCACCCATGTTCCTCTTCTCTGTTTGTTTTTTTTTTCTTAAAAGTTAGACAAACAAAATAATCAAAACTTTTATTCTCAAATTTAACCTCATAGGCATCTATCAGTTTTGTTCAAGGCCATTTAGCCTGCAGCCTGCAAGGCTGAAGGGACTGTAAAATCCAAGCTACATTTTTGAAATTCAGCTCACTGCGGCTCTCCACACTGGCTCCCATCTAAACCCTGGGAGTTGAAGTTGACGTACCCATTCAGTCATTTCTAATGGTGCTCAGGTGGTGGTATACAAACCCATGGAGCAAATGTCAACAGACTGAGGCATGCTCAGACTTTTTCAGGTTGGACTTCTAAAGCCCAAAGCAACCTGGAAAGTTAGGATGTGCACAGTGTAATTCTCACGGTAGGGACTGCATACATTCGTCCCTTTAAGGCTTCTAGAGATTCCATTCTCTGCTTGTTGACTAAATCTCAAACTTAACTGCTTCTGTATTTCAACCTTTTTCAGTTTGCGGGGAACTCATCTCTGTGAACCAAGACTTTCACAGTTTATTGCTTTCATTCTTCCTTTCTCTAATATGTTTTTGGTAACACTCAAGAAGAGCATATTTAAACAAGGCTCAGTCCTGCTGGTTACAGAGCTTCCTCCGCTTTCATCCATAAGTCAGGCGGACTCCACAGCTTGCTTCTGTCTTCACTCACTTCACTGCTCCTTTGCCGTAAATAGGTCAACGCCCAGCATTGAATCCCTCGTTTCCTTCAGCCATTGAACTCTCTTTATTGGTCTATTGTAACTGTGAAAGCTAGAGGCATGAAGGGCCCCTTGTCAATAATAATAATATCTGTCCCATTTACTGCCTGTCTGTTCGGGGCCTTTCACAGGAAGAGCCTTAAGCTCTGCCCTCAAGATGGGATTTTCTTAGCCCTGCTTGTAATGGGGAAACAGGCTCATGGAAGAAGCTTACCGATCTGCTCAAAAGCACCGAGCCAGAAAGTAATGAGACAAGGTTTCAAATTTGGGGCTTCTGAGAATTCAAAAATATAAGATTGTGAGATGTGATTAGTAAGGACTGGGTCTTTTGAAAAACTCCATTTAATTCCCCCAATATAAAGCCCAAAGTAGGGGAGTGGGCTCTTTCCTTCACGCGAGCAGGTGCGCTCTAGGACTCTGTTGTGCTTTTCATCTTTTCTCTGAAGCCAGCCTGGATGTCCTGAATCTGTGTCTACAGCACTGCACACAACAAAAAACATTCGGAGCTGTGTTCTGCATAAATCACAGTGTCAGCCATCACCCCTCCTCTCACTGCTTGCAGGCCCCCAGTTACCAATGACACTGTTTTATAAACCTTATTCCCCCAGTCGCTCCAGATGGAAATTTAGGCATCTCCCTGACACTAAAGAATTGATTTCAGAAAATAATTAAAATCAGTAAGTGACTGAGGTCTTACAATAGAGGAAAAATTCCCATTCTGTTTGGAAACACACATGAGTATCTGTCAAAATTTAAAATGACTTTCATTCATATTATTTTGGAGTCATTTACGAGCTGCCGCTAGAGAAGAAAATGTGATTTGCTGTGTATGTGTGTGCCATTCGCCGTGAAGTGGTCCCCCACCCAGGTTTTCCAGAAAGATAGTCACAGCTCCTAATGAGTGCCTAGTGCCTGACACTTCCCTATTTGCTTCCCCTGCCTTGGTGGTGGTGCATGCTTCCTCCCCTTCTAACCCAGGTTTGCATTTGGACAATAAAAAAATGCAGCATCAGCATTCAGAGGTCCCCAGGACCCTTTTGAACTTATGCCTACTAAATGATGGCCTTCTCTAAGGTGTCCCAGAACCCCAAAGCTTCCCTGGAGCCTGTTTTCCACAGCACAGGGGATCTGATGATATTTAGCCTTTAGTGTCTGCTTTGAAGGACAGGCCACTGGTTTCCAGGATCTGCTCCTGAAATTCCCACTGCCTGGCCTTCACCGACTTTGGAGTTACCTTGTGCCCTTTCCCTCCGTGTCTAGCTTGCTATCTGTTGTTCTAGTGCTCCACCCAAAGTTGAGGGGCTTGGCAGGTCGGCACTAGTTGTTAGGTGTCTTTTCTTGTGCACCAACTTCTTTCTTTTGCCTTGGACTTCATCCACAGCCCATAGTCCCATCTCTCATTCTATGTGACTCTATTTATCTCCATGTCACACTCCTTCTCCCAGCAGCCTCAGAGAGAAAATTCTTCCCTACAACATGGCACTTGTTTGATATTGCAGTCTCTGGAGTGTCTAGCATACTCCTTTTAATTAAAAAATGACAAATTATAATTATATGTAGTTATGAGAGACACAATCATGCTATGATATAGATAGAGTGGACTAACTGGTTCAAATTAATTATTGCATTTTCCATTTTAAATACTTATTATTTATGCCTTTTTCTGCCTTAAAGTTCATTTCCTTTGACCAACATCTTCCCCATTCCCCATGCTCCTTGCTTCCTAGCCTTGGTAACCGCAGCTCTACTCTGCTGCTATCAGTGCGGTTGTTTTAGGTTCTACCAGTTAGTGAGAGTGTGTGGCTTTATTTCTGCCTAGCATACTTTCTTTCACATAGCACATTCTCTATCAACTTTCAATTTAATTGGAAAATCAGTAACTTGAATTGAAATTGGTATGTATTGCATCAATACACTACTAAGCAAGGGATAAAGAAGATTACAAAAAGAAAGAGAGAAATGTGAATCTACAATATATATTTTTAAAAACCCTGTCACTTAGATATCTATTGTAGTTTAATCATAGCATGGAAATGACTTTGGACCTGTTTGACAGTTGCGGATGTGAGGATTGAGAAACACAAAGTGTGACACCGTCTGCAAAAAAATGGTGTTAATTTCTTCTTCATTCATAAAATTTGTCTTTACCCAGAACATTGCATTATTAGTTACATAAAAGCAATCTCTCACTGACAGTGTCCTTTTACTTATCATTTCCAGGAATTTTCTGGATAACTCTGGGGCTGATAGACTAGACAGGATAGCTATTAAAACCTAGCAATCTAAAAACAAAGAAATTGGGATTCCTATCACTTGTACAAGAACACAAAGGGCAGGACAACAACTTATTCTCTGGTTTTGGATGTACACCCAGACAGGAGATCATTTTGCACTTCATGACATCAAACTGTCATCCCCTAAACATTGAAAGGAGGTGAGGACAGGCTGGCTTCCTATTACTATACATCCCATAATGTGACACCTTTGCTCACTAAATCCTCTCTGCTGGCAGAGTCAATGCTGTGAAAACAGTTCTACGCAAACCCTCTGATATGTGTGTGCTCTCTGCTCCACTCTTCTTTGCAATACCCTCACGCAGAAGCGCCTTTCTTGGAGACGTACCAAAGGATTTGAAATATACATAAGACGACACCCTTTGGTTTTGCTTTAATTTATTTGATTGTTTTTTGAACAGCTCAGTGTTAGGCATGACACCATTTTCAAATTCTGCTAACTCATATGGTTGAACTCACACAGTTACCAGCGTTCAGATCTGTGGCCCCTGTAGGCAACTTGCAAAATGGCTCTATAAGAGATACACTGCTTTGGTAAGCAGTACAATGGCTATAATTTATTGAAGATATTGTGTAGATTAGTGGCAGCATAACCTATCTGCATTCCAAGCCTATGTGTGGAAACTTAAATTAACTGGCCCCAAATATATATTTCTAAGATGGCTTAGGGTCCATGGTGGATCATCACTTTGGTGACTACCTAGCCTGCCTCCTTGTGCAGCTTTAACTTGGGGTTTTCATCAGCATCCACTCCTCTTCTGGCTTGGTATTCTGTTTCTCCATGAACACTTTGTTTTTTCCTCTCCTTGACCAATGTCTCCCTAAATCTCTTAGATATTTTAGCAATTCTGTCATATGTTCTCCTAGAAATAACCAACTACAGCTAAAGGGTTGTATGATACATGTTCAACCCCTGATTGCAAGCTGACTTCACTGCTCAGAGCTACTTCTGAGGACATGAGATCCTGTCTGTTGTTGTCAGGATCAACTGACTAGGGTACAAAAAGACAATCATAGTCACCTGCTGAACATGTTTCCCTGGGCACAATATAAGCATTGCCCATTTTGATCAGAGCAGTTACAACGATGTGTAAAAGACGTTCAAGAAAATTAGAGAGGTTGACATTCCCTCATAGAAGGAGATGGTGAGGAAGGTCATTAGACTCTCCTCTCATATTGCAACCACCGTGCTCAGTACCCCACTTCCAGTTGTGTGTAATTCTTCCCCTAGCTACATGTGGAAGGGGCTGGGGTATATAGAAAGTGGAAAGTTTACTAAAGAGGGAACTCTGTCTGCACAATGACAAGAGAAACCATCACCTATGTTAGGATAAGGCTTTTTAGTGATGTGACTGGTTTGGGGATCACCCATTCTCCTATAAGCACCCCCTTACCTATGCTTCTTTAAGTAAACCCAATAAATTCATTTGTGCACCATGCTGGCCTTGGGTGGAACTACTCCTTTGACCTGTCGCTGTTGCCATATTGGGTGTGAGCACGTCTGTTTGCTTCTTCCTAGAAGTTAGGGCAACACCACCCATTTCAACAGCAACCATTCATAGGTTGACTAGATCAATGGGAGTCCTTCTCATGGGACTTCAGCATTGAGACAGGTTGAGACTGAGTCCATTTAATGATCACAGGCACTTAGGACAGACTGGGTTGAGTCAGGAATGTTGTCTCCACATGGGGAATGTACAAGTAGAAGTAACCAGCCCAAGACAGGAGAGCGAGAGTTGGAGAGAGCAGAGGAGAGGACTAGGGGTTTGTGTCTATGGTGAAAAACTTGCCCAGCATGGATATTTTCCCTAGTTTACATGAGATCCTGGGCTCAACCTTCCGTACCCGTACAAAAAGAGGGAGAACAGCATGACTCCTGAGCACAAGGTGACTTCTGGGTTTTGAGTTTCAGCCTCTCCTTGTCTAGCTCAGACATGCTTCATTGCTAGTCTTTAGATGGCCCTGAAGGACTGTCTTTAAAATAGCTCTTCTTTTGGCCTATGCTGCCCTGGAGCAATTTCTGTTCCTTTCACCAAAGCCTCTTTCTTCTTTCTCTCACCCTTGGTTCTGGGGCTCAGCCTTTCTTCTATACATTTCATCCACGCTGTCAGAAGCTGTCATTTGACAAGATGGGAACAGTGTCAGTGGCTTGCTTGTCCACTTTATAAATCAAGGTAATTACTGAATACTGCCTCAACAGACAACCTTCAAAGTCCCAGTAGCTAAGCTAGATAAGTTATACTCCTCTATCACCTGTGACCTGATGGCAGTTCGGCTACTCTTCTCCATCCATGGGCTATGTCATCTCTAATAAGTGATTATATATATATATATATATATATATATATATATATATATATATATTGATTTATATTGAGCTCTACATTTTTCTCTACTCCTCTCCCTGCCTCTCCCCTCCCCTTCAACCCTCTCCCATGGTCCCCATGCTTCCAATTTAAAAGGGGATCTTGTCGTTTTCTACTTCCCATGTAGATTAGATCCATGTATGTCTCTTTTAGAGTCCTCGTTGTTGTCTAAATTTTCTGTGATTGTGATTGGTAGGCTGGTTTTCTTGTGTGTGAGTTCCCTCTGTATGCTGTGATTACCATTAATGAATAAAGAAAACTGCCTTGACTTGTTGATAGGGCAGAACTTAGATAGGCAGGGGAAACTAAACTGAATGCTGGGAGAAAGGAGGTGGAGTCAAAGAGAGACGTCATGTAGCCCACCCCCCAGACAGCCGCTAGAACTTTTACCGGTAAACCAAAGCCACGTGGTGATATACAGATCAATAGAAATGGGTTAAATTCATATGTAAGAGTTAGCCAATAAGAAGCTAGAGCTAATGGGCCAAGCAGTAATTTAATTAATATAGGTTCTGTGTGATTATTTCAGTTCTGGGTGGCCAGAAACTAACTACTGGACCCCCTCCTACAGTTTTCTTTGCTTTATGTCTAAAAATCCCTTATGAGTGAATACATGTGATAATTATCTTTCTGGGCCTGGATTACCTCACTCAAAATGATGTTTTC
Organism: Ondatra zibethicus; assembly: GCA_004026605.1. Lineage (NCBI taxonomy): Eukaryota > Metazoa > Chordata > Mammalia > Rodentia > Cricetidae > Ondatra > Ondatra zibethicus. The sequence goes on along the minus strand of PVIU01002381.1, from coordinate 134,849 downwards.
TAGCTCCATCCATTTGCCTGCAAATTTCAAGATGTCTTTTTTTTTTTCTGCTGGGTACAACTCCATTGTGTAAATGTACCACACTTTTCATATCCATTCTTTGGTTGAGGAGCATTTAGGTTGTTTCTAGGTTCTGGCTATGACAAACAATGCTGCTATGAACATAGTTGACCACATGTCCTTGTGGCGATGTAGCATCCTTTGGATATATACCCAAAAGTGGTATTACTGGTTCTTGAGGAAGGTTGTTTCCTTATTTTCTGAGAAATCACCACACTGATATCCAAAGGGGTTGTACCAGCTTGCATTTCCACCAGAGATCCAGAAGTGTTCCCTTTACCCCACATCCTCTCCAGCATAAATTGTCACCAGTGTTTTTTGACTTTGGCAATTCTTAACAAGTGTAAGATGGAATCTCAGAGTTATTTTGATTTGCATTTCTCTGATGGCTAAGGATGTTGATCATTTCCTCAAGTGTCTTTCAGCCATTTTAGATTCCTCTGTTGAAAGTTCTCTGTTTAGGTCTATACTCCATTTTTTAATTGGATTATTTGTTCTTTTGATTACCAGTTTCTTGAGTTCTTTGTATATTTTGGAGATCAGACTTCTGTCTGATGAGGAGTTGGTGAAGATCTTTTCTCATTTTGTAGGCTGTCGTTTTGTCTTGTTGACTGTGTCCTTTGCTTTACAGAAGCTTTTCAGTTTCAGGAGGTCCCATTTATTAATTGTTTCTCACAGTGTCTGTGCTGCTGGGGTTATATTTAGGAAGTGGTCTCCTGTGCCAATGCATTCAAATATACTTTCCTCTTTCTCTTCTATGAGGTTCAGTGTGGCTGGCTTTATGTTGAGGTCTTTGATCCATTTGGACTTAAGTTTTGTGCATGGTGATAGATATGGATCTATTTTCATTCTTCAACATGTTGATATCCAGTTATGCCAGCACCATTTGTTAAATATGCTTTCTTTTTTCCATTTGATAATTTTTTGCTTCTTTGTTAAAAATCAGGTGTTTGAATGTGTATAGATTAATATCCAGGTATTCGATTTGGTTCCATTGGTCCCCCTGTCTGTTTTTGTGCCAATACCAGGCTGTTTTCAGTACTGTAGCTCTGTAGTAAAGTTAGGGGTCAGGGATTGTGATGCCTCCAGAAATTCTTTTATTGTACAGAATTGTTTTGGCTATCCTGGGTTTCTTGCTTTTCCATATGAAATTGAGTACTGTTCTTTTGAGGTTTGAGAAGAATTTTGCTAGGATTTTGATGGGCATTGCATCTAATGAGTGATTTTTTACAGTTGCTGAAGAAGGAAAAACAAGGTGGAGAGGCCACAATGGCTGTCAATAGGGTTGAGTTGGGTGTGGCCTTTGTCACTTCGGTTCTGTTCATTATCCATTTAACCTCAACATTTGGTTACATCTTAACTGTATTGAAGTCTTAAAAGAATATATCTATAGAGAAAGTCATTGAACACTGGTGACTCCATGTATGCTGCACTCTTACTTGCCCACGGGGTCCAATGGCTTAGCTGGATCAGCAGATAATTGCCTATGGAGGAGCTTGGAGGGACAGATGTATTGTGGCTTACTTCAGGGGACTTTAGACAGACAGCATATCTATCCAATGGTTCCTTCACACAGGCAAAGCGGGGGAGGCCTAGTGGATAAAGGCATACACATCTCTCAGGGAACAGGGTCACAGGGAAGCCTGATCAAATATCTTCAACAGACTCAAAGAAGCTAGAGCTTTTCGCTAGCACACTTTCCCTATCATTCTGTTAAAAGAGAAATCAATAAACCTAGCTTCTCAGATCTTGGCTGACCTTTATTTGTTATTCTAGAATAGAAATGATTCAGAATGAACTGCTGTTGCATGAGCAGGTTCTATGTCTACTCAAAGCAAAGTAAAAGACATACAGAATATTGAAGTTCAGAAATAGCTCCACCTACACAAATAGCTTAGTGGTAGCTTTATTTGAAACAGATCTGAGCTTGGCTGCCTGTGTTTGGCTGATGTTCTGCTGCTGTGATGGGCTAAGGTTCAACTACTTGTTGTAATAGAAGACTCTGTCTTAGTCAGTGTTCTACTGCTGTGAAGCGACACCATGACCAAGACAATCCTTATAAAAGAAAGCATTTAGCAGGAGCTTGCTTATAGTTTCAGAGGTTTAGTCCATTATCATGGTGGGTAGCATGGTGGCATCCAGGCAGACATATTGCTGGAGAGGCAGCTGAGAGTTCTACATCTGGATCAGCAGGAAGTAGGCTACACTTTGACCCAATGCACCTTATAACCTTATTGTGAGTTATCCGTGAGAAGGTGACTCTTAAACTTTAAATAGCTGTTGATCAGGACAGAAGAGTAAATGGTCATAAATATAGGCTTTTGTCCCTGAGTTGAAATCCTATCTGGGTTATTCGATGGGTTCTTGAGTTTGGGTCATAAGTAATTCATCCTCTTAGCAACTCCTTTTCCTCTTTTGAAAAATTGATAATAATAATAGTAACAACAACAACAATAGTACTTATGTCTTTGATGTAAGGATTAAATGGAGAACCCATGTGCTGGCACGTTAGGAGACTGAATTATTATTCCATTTGTGTATGGAAAATAACCCAAGCCATTCTATAAAATTCAAGTCAAGTCAGGATCATGTAAGAGAAGCATTTCTCAACTTCTCAATTTGTGTACCTGATGATGTCATTCACCCAGTCTACAATAGTGCTCCATCTCCTGGCTGACTGCTTTCCTCTCCCAGGTTCAGGGATGTCTGCAGTTCTAGCCTGGTTCATTTGTCCTTTATTTCCTTACTGTGGAAGAAGAATCTGTGTAGGGTGTGTTTGTCTCTTCATATCCTTCCATTCCCTGTAATTTCCCAAGAATGTTCTCCTTCTATTCCCCCACATCACTTGGGCTATTAATTTCCCACGACAGTTTCCACATTGTTGTGGAATATTATCTTAAGATGTGTTAAATTTGCTTCTGTTGGAGAACATTTGTTTAATGATACAAAGATGTATTACATTCTTTCTTGTTGGATTTGTTTAACTCTGTGAAACTGTGCTACTGTGCCTGTCTAAAATACTTGATTGGTCTAACAAAGAGCAGAATGGACAATATATGGACCGAGAAAAGATAGGTGGGACTGGCAGGCAGAGGATAAATAGAAGCAGAAGTCTGGGAGAAGGAGCCAGGAGCAAGAAAGAAGAGGAGAGGAAAACTTCAGGGGCCAGCCACCTAGCTGCACAGCAAGCCACGGAGAAAGAAGTAAAGAAAGGTATACAGAAATAGATAAAGATAAAAGCCCAGAGGCAAAAGGTAGACAGGATAATTTAAAGTTAAGAAAAGCTGGCTATAAATAAGCCAAACTAAGACTGGGCCTTCATAAGTAAGAATAAGCCTCTCTGTGTCTATTTATTTGGTAGCTGGGTGGCAGAACCCCAAAAGAGCAAAGAGTAAATAATAACCAACAACACCCCATCTATACTTCTATCAGCAAGAAAGTATTTTGGAAAATTAAGCTAGTTTCATAGAAATGCAGTTTTCACCTTAGATCAAGCATGTCCTCTGGCTATTCATTTCTTTACCCTTCCTTGTTACCCTCTCACCAGATTGTCCACATTGATTTTATCTATTTCTAATCCTCCGAGTTACAGATCATGTAGGCTTTTGTCTTTGCCACATTACACAATTGCCACACTCACCAGGACCTTGTTGGTAACTGTAATGGCTACATCCCATGCAGTATGCATGGCAAACACCCTCTTTCTTACCCTGGTTTCTAGAGCAAAGCATCTTTTTGCTTGCATCTCACGTCCCTGCTCACTCCTCCTCAGGTGCCTCTGTGGAACACCTCTCCTTCCCAAATTCTGGAAGACATAGGAGTGGGTGAGGGTTCAACCCTCAGGTGTCTCCTTTATCAGATCTGGTGTCTATGTGTGTGTACACCATGTGTGTGGGTGCGTGTGTGTGTGTGTGTGTGTACATGTATGTGTGCGTGTGTGTGTGTGTGTGTGGTACATACCCCACTGTGTGGTATGCATACATGTAGAGACCAGAGGATGATGTGTTTCTTTGCTATTTTTTCTATCACTCTCTTCTTTATTGTCTTGAGACAAAGTCTCTCACTGAACTGCAGGGCTGCATTTTTCAGCTAAGTCACCTGCCAGTGAGCTCTCAGGATTTATTCATCTTCACCCCGGAGTATAGGTTTTATAGGCACTGGCTAGTTCTGAGGAATCCCCTATCTCTTCATTCTAGGCTAGAGTTACAGGCAAGCTACCCACTTTGCATTTATACTGGTGTTATGGACCTGAACTCAGGTCCCCTGGAGTACATAGCAATTATCTTAACCACTTAGCCATATCCCTCACCCTACTCAGAATATATTTGTAACATTTTGTTTTGTTTTTTTATGTGTGTGTGTATGTGTTGTAAGGGAGAGGGCCCTTGTTTGTCCCAGCCGCCTGGCTAGCTTACACCTGAAATAACCACACAGAAACTGTACTAATTAAAACACTGCCTGGCCATTAGCCCTAACTTCTTATTGGTTAACTCTTACATATTAGTTTAACCCATCTCCATGACTCTGTATATCGCCACGTGGCAGTGGCTTACCAGAGATTCTAACTGGCATCCATCTCAGGCAGAGGATCCATGGCTTCTCTGACTCTGTCCTCTTCCTCCCAGCATTCAGTTCCATTTTCTCTGCCTACCTAAGTTCTGCCTTTTCAACCAGGCCGAGGCAGTTTCGTTATTCATTAACCAATGAAAGCAACACACAAACAGAAGGCACTCCTACACCATGTATGTCTCTCCGTGAATATGCTAAGAAGGAATCAACCACCAACATGGGACTTGGCAACTGAACTCAGGTCCTCTGGAAAGAGCAAGATGTAAGCCTAGGCCCCCAACCACTGAGCCATCTCTCCAGCCCCCTCCCTATAGGGAGCAAGTGAAGTTCTGTGTGAATGTGAGTTGTTGACATGAGTCTGATCAAGGACATGTCAAGAACCAATGCCTCAATCCCAAGGAAGAGGCAAAGCCTTCACGGAGTGAGCCTCGGAGTGATGGCAAAGCCTCCTTCTGTTCTGAGTGTAAATGTTGATAATGTGGACAGAAAATGTCCAACACAGTCTTCTCTCCTCCCTGCAAGCCATGTTTATGCTCTCAAGTCTGCCCCCCTACAGAGACCACACCTTCCAAGGTTAGCTAAGCCTGCTTCCTTGTTCATGTGTATATAATAACCCTGTCCCCTTGGTTTTCTGTATACAACTCTACTTACCTGTTAATTTGTATATAATAAACACGCTGAGCACCAAGGCTGCTATGACTTCTCCATTTGAGAGCCCATTCCACTTGATCCTCCAGCTTTTCTGTATAATATGTCTGTTATATCTTTTTTCTCCATTGCTCTCAGTCTAGGTTCTGGGACCCAAGGTGTGCAGATGACGTGACACCGTCCAGAATGTTTAACGTGGAATTTCTACATATTTAATTTTCATTAATGTCTAGGTCAACTCATGTCTTCTGCCTTACTTAATTCAAATGTATGTTTCTCAGTGCTGTTCTTTGCCACTTTCACTGAAATATCTGTTCCCTCTCACCACCAACTCTGCATGCATTATTATTTTTATCATTGAACTAATCAAATATTTATCTATTATTTGCCTCCCATGCATGCTCTTTGTTGCTATCCATAGAGGTAGAGAATGTGTCTGTTTTATCTGCCAGTGCATGAATGACTTATGCTGTGTCATCTCTCCCTGGGACCTTTCCTCTCTCTGATTCTTCTTGTTAAATCCATCTTATTCTTAATGGCCCTACTTACTTTTTACCTCCTTTGGGAACTCTTTCCCAGGACAAGCCCTGTCACCATTTCCATGGGTTCATTAAACATCGTTACAGTTGTTTCTATAACACACACTACCTTGCACAACAATCACCTTCCAGCTACACAGCCCACAATCCCGGTCTCAGCTTCTAGCGTGTGTTTTGCCTCTGAGTCATTTGTTTGGGATGAGAACTCAAACTCTGCTGCTAGATGACACTGACCCCCTCTTCCCATGGTGGCAGGATGTTGCCTTTACCTCCTTCCCCTGCTGTAGCTGGCGAACCCCTTTCCAGGCCCTCCCTGGCAGAGCTCAGGGAGGCTCATCCTGCCCCTAGAGAAGCAGAGCTCTGCTGACCTCCCTGCAGCAGCTGCCGCATCAGAGGCTGCAAAGTGTCAGCTGCCTGGTGCTGGGCAGGGGGAAGAGCTTCTTGGATAATAACTTGTAGCTACTGTGACTTGGATTAGAACAGCTTTGTTTTCTTTTCGTCCATCAATTTTTCTATTATCCTCAAGACTGAGCATGGAACATTCATTTGAACACATCCTCATTGATTCAACCCACGAAAATATATTGGCATTAATAACGTGAAACTCTAAGGCACCGGGCATAATAAAAACAACTGATTGCAAGCCTAATGTGTCTCAGGATATTTTTATGCAGTAGCTGCATGCATTTCATTGCTGTTAATTACTAAGCCAGCAAGTGGGGGGCCAGAGCACTGTATCTTTGAGCCATAGAACCACCTTAATTTGGTACTTATATGATTATCCAGAGGAAATAATTTGACTGGTTATTGCTAACAGAGTTAAATTTGAAGCAAAATAGAACAAATCTTTTGGCAATGACTAAGTCACAAGGAGCTGAGACTTCAAATGGCTCAGCTCTGGTCACTCGGAAGAGATTTGTTTACGGGTATTTTCATATTGAGTCTTTTGGGGGAAGTTTCTAAAACCAGAACCTTCTTGAGATCTGTCAGTGTACTAACTCAGCTTGTAATATTTCAAGCTTAGAAATAGACTCAGCTTGTAATATTTCAACTTAGACTCCTTGGCTAAGGTAGAAGAAAAGAGAGCTTTTCATTGTTGATTGTGTGCTGTAGCCATGTGTTTACCTTGCCACACCGCACTAGCCTGATTATGTCTCTGATTCTATGACTCAATAGAAGCAAAGTCTCAGCCCCTGGCTGGTGGGTCTGATAAGCATGCATGTTGCATTCCACCATTTTAGAATGCATGGAACAAGGAAATTACAAACCTCATGGGCATATTTAAAAGGAAGGAAAGCCTAAATTCCAATAACCTCCAATTAACTACTAGCAATCTGTCATATCGTTGTTTGGTTTGCATTTCTGGACTTGTATAATCAATGCCTTCAAATTCAGAATGGCAAGTGTGCTTAGAATATTTAGGATAACACTTGCAAAATTTTGTTTTTTTATTCCACCCTTTTATCATAAGTACTCTTATTTTTATATTCCTGTCATATTTCGTACACTTTTATTTTCACCCTGTAACTAATATTATTATGGAAATATTCATACCCATGAATATTTACATATTTTATTCATTACTTAGGAGTTTTGCAAATAACTTTCCTGTTAATTGTATGAACATTTCTAAAATCTCACCAAGCTGTTGAAAAATCACTTTTTAAAGAGGATTGAACCCACTTAAATCTCCTTTGTTAATGTGTCATATAACAGTTTAAAATATTGTGAATAGAATCAAAGATTTTCAATTAAGATATTTGTTAATATTTCACATAAGAAGACATTAACCTGTTTCTACTAGTTTTTAAGTAGTTTCAGAGAATATTTTCTCAACTATTTACTTAGCAACTGTTGACTTTGTATGTCTTATCTTATTATGTCCTTTGCTTATTTATCTTTTAGGTCTAGATATTTGCCTTTTCAATGTCTATAATTTGATGCAAATTTGTTTGCTTCAAAATTCTTAGAGCTTATTTTTGTTTATTTTATATGTATTTTAGTCATGTTCCTCTTCGTTATTGTGCTTTGACATTAAATATTTATGTAATTGAATCTGTTGATTCTTCATAATTTTTTCATTTCTCTGAAGATGGATATAATTTTATAAGCCATGTACTATTGGATTTCTTTGATAAAAACTCCATATTTGCCTTTTTAATCAAGTGGAATTTATTTTGGCAAAAGAGCAAAATGATTATTTCACATTATGCAATCTTATTCTTACATCAATTATTAAAGAACTCAAGATCAGTTTAAATGCCCTGCTGGCAGGGTTATAATTTGGAATCTCATACAATATGCATTGTTGAGACAGGTAGTTTTCAGGGGAAAGAAAATGAAAAATAGATATGTCATCATTTTGGTGGAGGGGGTCTGTACTCAAGCAATCAAGGAAGCTAGGGGCAGTTTAGGAACAGCTACCCTGGCACTTCACAGTGACCACTGAGCGCTACACTGGGAACCTTTGTTCTCTTCCCTTCCACACTTCCTTCTTTTGCTTTCATTCTCCTTTGCCACCCTTTGCTTGTAGAAGCCCCCTCGTTCTGTTTCTCCTGCCATTTTGCTAATCTTCTGTTTTCTCTGTCTCCCCCTCCACCCTTGCCCTTCTTTGCTTTGCTAGTTCTTTTTTTTCTTATCTCTCTTCTAGCCATACCTCCACCAGGAGAATGAAAGCACCTATCTCTGGAGAGACATACGCTCTAAATCAATTGCAAATAATAATCTCAGCAAAAGTTTACAAGTTAAGCAGACTTGAATTCCAATCCTGTGACTGCCTTTACATCAGCATAAGCAATTGCAGGCTGTCTCTGCTTGGCAGGTTCTAGCATACAGAAACTTCAGTTGCCCTAATTTTGCTACATAATTAAACTTCCAACAATATGCTCCAAATATCAGTCACTGCCTATATTGACTGTGAATAATTTGATAAAGCACAAATTTCAGTGACATTTCCTCAGTCCAAAAATCACTACCTAAATGACAATGACCAAACCAATCTACCATGGCCTTCAAAGACTATGTGGTTGGCCATGGTGTGGGGTACTCAGTCCAGGGAGAGAGAGTGAAGTGGGCAATTGTGTTGGCTCCTCATCTCCTGATAATAAAACTGAAAGACATCTTCCAAAACTGGATAATTCAGAGAGTGAATTGACCATGAAATAAACTAAGACAAGTAGGGTGAAACTCAAGCCATAAATAATTGAAATTATAGAAGAAAGGGTCGACCATGGGGATGCTGATGTTGATATCATTCAAGAGAGACTCCAGGTGCTTAGTGTTAAAAGACTTCTTGAAGGCGAACAGGACAGGAAATAAAGAAAGTGGTCATGATGGAAACTGGTGTCCCAGAAGGTCATCATTAAAGGGACCCAGGGTGACACTTTACAGCATTAAATAAGTAAAGGACAAGATGTTAGAAGACCATAAAAACACAAGCAAAAGAATGAACATTCCCACAGCACATTTTCACAGTCTGTGTTGTAAGTTATGTGATAAGAAGGCAATCAGTGCTCAAACTACTATCAGCAACTTTTAATAAAATTCATGTATTTTTGTTATACCATGAGTGTTTGCATGGGTGTATGGATATGCACCACATATGTGTCTGGTGCCTGTAAAGGCCAGAAAAGGCTTTGGATCTGCTGGAACTGGAGTCACAGAAGATTATGAAGCAACATATGGGTGCTGGGAGCTGAACCCAGGTCTTCTGCAAGAGCAGCAAGTGTTCTTGACTACGGAGCTATTTCTCCAGCCTGCCCCCATTAATCAATTTTTAATGGCAAAGAAATAAACCAACTTAATTTTCTTAAACTCTACTCAATAATTATTTATTTTACAAATTTTTACTCACCTATGCATTTATGGCAGTTTCAGAACTGTTTTATTTTAAGAAAAAAGGCCATTTATTTGGAAGGTGATTTTGCATGTTTCAGCTTACTATTATCACAGTAGGTACCCCCAAGTAATAAGGATAGCATCTCTGAAAGCTTTCTCAGCTTTAGTTTCTCCCTGTGAAATAAATAACTTATAGAATGGTTATGAAAGTTAAATGAAGCAATGTATATAAAGGTTCTTGGAGCAACTGCTGCTCCTTAAACTTTAAATTAAAATTTGCTATTATTAATAATAATTTCATTATAACCAACAACCACAAACCCATACAGAACAGTTCTGCCATATTGTGTTTAATGAAAATTTTACTGTCTAAAGCATATGCAACAGACCAGAATTAAAAAGAAAACAGGACAGCGAATTTTGAAAAAAGGAAAAAAAAGGAAATATTTTTCTAGTCACCATGAAATGGCACCCACAAAGATTCCTCAGCCCTGATGAAAAACTGTTTTCCTACTGAAATGTAATGTAAGCATCCGCTGCTGTAGAGTCATCTGGGGAAGGAGAAAAGACAGAAGTGACCCACTCTCCTCATTTTAGGAAAATCAAATCTTTGTTAAACTTTTCATTTTGGTTGACTTTTTGAACAGAGCAATTCACCGGTAGAGAGGAATCCAGAAGTTGTTATTAAAAGTGTGGAAAAGCGATGTGGGTGGAGTCAAAGCAACTGGTCTGTATAATATGCCTAGAGAAATTCTTAATTACTGTCTGGTGGATCCCACAGAGGGCTCAGTGGGTGCAAGGGAGTTTTAAAATATCCATCTCTTCATCCATTGTCAGCTATTTCCCTCCTCACAATTTCTTATAATAAAGTATATACACTTGATTTAATTTTTTAATGCTTTCTGTGTTTTAGTATGAAGCCATTACACTAAGGAACTAATGTGAACACTCCAAAACAATATAAACCAGACCTCCCATAAAGCTCTCCTCAAAGTCAGGTTGAGTTGGTACATGACCAATGAACCAAGTCCAAATTCCCAAGAATACCACAGAGCCCTATCTTACATCCCATGCCTACATTTCAGCCCACAAATGCCTATCTATCTTCCAAGCACACGACATTGATTTCTGATGTGCTGTCCTTGACCATGTATTCTCTTAATCTCAAAATGTCCTTTCCCGGTTGATGCTTTCTGGAAGAGGAGTTTTTACTTTCTTCAGTGGTGTGCCCACCTGCAAGGTGCCCATGGGCTGGAAAAAATAACCCCACCCGTGTTGATACAGGCAACTAGACTTAAACCCACTGATTCTCTCTCTCTCTCGTCCCCTTCCTCCCCACTCTCCTTTGCCCTCTCCACCTGTACACACACACCCAAACACACACATGCATGTGTGCTCAGGCGTGCACACACACAACAGACGCACGGCATGAAAGGGAAGGCAGCTTATTGAAAAGGAGCATTTCTATGGGATAGGAGGGAGGGAGATAATAAAGCATAATAGGAGGTGCAGATGGCCAAGATTCATTATATTCATGTATTAAATTTTCAAAGAATGAAAATAAAGAATTTCTTAATTGTCCTTCCCTTACTTCTCGGTTCAAATACTGCTGCCTTTAAATACTAGCTTAGGCCCCATTCCTCCAATGAGCTCTTTCCTGAAAGGTCATCCTTCACAGCATGGATGGATGCTTTTCACCTCCAATAACACTAATGGTTCATATCTCATCTTTTGACACTGAATATTTCCAGGACCTATCATATTGCTCCAAGGCAGTTTGGGCTTCTAGAACACTGGCAAGCACTCTTCTGTATATTTACATTTATTTCACAGATAAGGACCCACTTAATTTGCTAGAGTAACCTCTGAAGGCAGAACTAACATCTTGTTCATCTCTGTATTACATAGTATATAGTAGAAGCTCAGGAAATAATTATTGAGGCTGGTGGTATAGCTCAGTTTGTCTGTACTGGCCCAGTACCTACAGGATCTTGGTTGTCTTCAGGATGGCTTTTCCAGGTTTATAGAATATATGTAGGGTACACATTTGTACTCCCAATATCTAGAAAGCAGAGTCAGGAGGATTGTCACAACTTCAAATGCCAATCTGGTCTACATAGTGATTAACAGGACAACCTGGACTAGAAAGGGAGACATGTCTAAAGAGGGGGAAAGGGAGGGAAGGAGAGAGAAAAAAAAAGAAGAAAAGAAAGTAAGGAAGAAAGGAAAGAAAGAAAGAAAAAGAAAGAACCATTAAGTAATTGTGGAAACCAAAAAGCATGCTTTAGAATTTAAAAAAATATTGTTTGTAGCTAAGAGCTAAGAAATATATGGTTCAGTCAGTAAAATGCCTGCTATATGAGCATGTGGATATGAGTTCAGATACCCAGCAAAGATGTAAAACCCAGGTTCAATGCCTTATGATGCATATCTATAACCCCAGCACTGTGGGAAGCAGGGAGAATAGACAGGTTTCTAGAACTTATTGGCTACCCAATCTAGAAGATTCTGTGGACTTCCACATTCAATGGCAGATGCTATCTCAGAAAGCCAGGTCGAGTAACTAAAGAAGATGTCCAGTGTTAATCTCTGGCCTCTGGTGTACATGAGCACCTGCACATGCACACACACACACACACACACACACACACACACACACACACACACACACACACACTCAAAGGGAAAGAGGGAGGGGTCAGGGAGAAGGAAAGGGAGGTACAGGGGAGAGAGACAGAAAGGGGGAGGCAGGGAAGGGAAAATTGATTAGCTTGTTTTTATTTCCAGTTTCATATCAGAAAACGTGCCTGCCCAAATCATTCTAAGAAAATACATCCCTTGTCTTTTCACAGGCTTCCCTGGAGACAAATTTCTCAGAGGAATATGTTAATAGGAAGCTGGGGAGCTATTACCTGGCATGTCACCTGGTCCTTCGTGTGAGTGTTCAGGGAACCCACATCCATTTTAGACAGCCTTATTTGAACTCTGAACCATAATGCAGGACAAAAAAATGAACTCTTTTTATTTTGAATTATTTTATGACATTACATAGTCAACTGAAATGTAAAATGTAATCTATTTTTGTTCTACACAATAAAAAATAACTAGCTGCAATATTTTATCTGAATTGATTAACTATTTTTATATCATGTACATAAAGCATAAGCAGTCTCCCATCAGCTAATTTAAAGCAATCTTACTAGTCTAAAATTATAGTGGCAGAATGAGCAGAATCACAAAACTGGAGCAAAGGACTTCTCCATAAGTGATTGAATATGTATATGTATGTATATACACACACACACATATGTATACACATGCACACACATACCTGGGAAGATATATAATAACTAATATATACATTATATATAATATATAGTGTGTGTTGTGTGTATATATATGTGTATATGGAGGAGAGAGAGAATTTGCTTTTCAGTTGCTCTTGAAAATAGTATGCATATGGACATGAGCAAAATAAAATTTCTGGAAACAAACTTCTTAAATAAATTTAAAGTTTATTTAAGAAAGAGCAGCAGACAGATTTGAAAGTTCAAATCCAGGTCCCAAGAGACCAATGGGTACAGTCCAAAGGAAAGAGGAGACTACAGCGGAGGTATTCCTAGCCGAAGGCTCAGTCATGTCCAATGTTTCGATCTTTCTCATTTTAATAGTTTTCCAATAGCATCAACCAAGAGAGGAAAGGGGCTCGTCAGAGTTTTCTGAAGCTACGGTTATTTGCACTAGTGCTATTGCTTTCGGTGGGCCAATAAAGTGAAGCCGTGGTGACATCCCAAACTTGTCATAAAGTAGTTTTGTCCTAAATGGTAACTGCCAGCCGTGACTTAGGCACATCAGCTGTGCCTGAGCTACTGCAGCGGAATCACGCCGTGTCTCCGTGAGCCCTGGTCAAGGGTACTACGCAGCTGGTTAGTGTGCCCACTGCCTAGGGGCCATGAATGAAGCTCTGGGCAGTGAATCAGGAAGGAGAAACCGTCCACTGTGTTCAATCACTATGGACTGCAGGGGCTGGCTATCACTTAAACAGAAAGTCAATTGTGACTTGAAAAGAGAAAGAAAGAAAGTGATTTTTGTCTTCGTTTTTACAGGGTGGTTTTCTGTGTACACAGAGCATAGACGTTTCAAGAAGACACTGCCACTATTCTGAGGCCCTTATTGGCCAGATATAGCACAGATAGACTGAAAGCATCTTTTTCCTCCTTTTGGGAGTTTCTGTTCTGATTTATGAAGCTCTTCCAGGCCTTGTATCTATAGAACAGAGACACAGGAGGTTTCTCTTTGTTAGTCTGGAGCATGTCTCATGAAGACAGGACCGCTCTGCTGTGAAGGTCAAAATATCTATCATTCTGCCTATGACGACACTCACATAGAACCAAACTGGGGTTCTGGAAACTCCCAGCAGCTCTTGAACTGTCGCTTGGCATCCACGCCTGCTCCCACAAAGGAAATCTATCCGTGCTGGGCTTATTCACATTCATTTGGTGCATTGCAGGTCTCCAGCAAAGCCACGGCAGCCCTTCCCTTATGGAGATCTTTCCAGAGACTGATTACAATGCAGAGATGGTACTGAGTATCTCTGCAGAGCATAAAAAATAGCAGCAATAACCTTTCTCATTACAAGAAAGACTAATGTGCTGACTGTGGAAATCACTGGGAAGAATGCCTGAGTTGTTTCTGCTCGGAGAGTGTCAGAGAAGACAAGTCCCTTTGCTGGTGCAGTGGACGTGCTAGGGGCTGCAGGAAGGCTCAGCCAGAATGTAGGGATTTATGGTGCCAATGAAGCCATCCTTAAAAGGAATTGTAAAGGGCTAAAGCCTAGCAGTGAGTCAGGACTAAGTACAACTGGATGCCAATCCTAAGGTTGAGAGCCAAGGAAAGAGCCCTGGTGCTCAGCTGATCCTGAGGCATAGGTGCTCCTCGTCATGTGCAAAGATGTGTGGGCAAAGGAGTTTGATTTACTTCCGCTGCAACTAAAAGTATACAATTTAGGCTTGCACAAGTTCCCTTAGAACTTGGAGTGAGAGTGATGGCCATGTAGCAACTACAGAGGACAAATGACATCGTCTGCCATATTTTATTTTTATCACACACGCTATTCTTGGACAATGTGACTGTGCCCAGTAGCTTCATTTAGCATATAGGAATTAATGGTACATCATCAGGGTTTGGATCATGGTTCCTTCACTTACAACCTCAAGCAACTGAGATAATAACTTGTTATTTTTAAATTCCAGCACCTACCTTGTTAAATTAATGTAAAAATAAAATAGTGTGACGGAATGAAGGGTCTGGACAGAGTTCACTCATAAGAAATTAAGAAATATTAGCAAGTTTGATCATCAATAAATATGAGTCCTGGGATAAAAGGAAGCCATGATCAAAGGGGATACCTTGAAATGCTTTGGAGCTATAGAATAGCTGTCAAAGGGCACTTGATGAATTACATTTGCCACAAATTAGAAATGGAGCTAATTATTCATATGCTAGTTTGTAGGATTCTTGGGCAATCTTATAAATAAATTAGCTTGATCTGAGACAACGCTTTTACATCTCTTGACAACATGCACAATCGTGAGAAGTGGCAGTCTGGGGTCTGAAGCAATAAGGACCAGTCTGCCTCCAGAGTCTCTCTTGGAGTACTGTTACAGAGCCTCCATCGGTGACAAGTCTATTCCACTTTGTGCTGCTTCTTCACTGTATAGCTGGGATGGACTTCCAAAAGCAGAGCCACTACAGTAATCAAGACCAAAGAGAAAATAACTTTAAAAGGGATAAGAAAAGATGTTAATCCAAAGCTTTCTTCTTGTGATTTACAAAACAAAATAAAATTTACTATTAATAGATAAAGAGCACTTGGATGCTGTATAAAGATGAGAGAGAGAGAGAAACATTTGTTTCCTAGATTAAGAAATTCATGCATGCAACCATCTCTATAAGTTCATGTCCTAAGAAGAAACTCAGACATAACTATTGCCACGTGATGGTTTAAGAGTTTAAAGAATATTGGGAGAAGTGTCAATGGTTGTGATTGTGAGTGTTGTATGTGTGTATGTGCATGTGTGGGTCAAAATGGATGTCTTCATTCAATTGCTCTCCACTGTATTTTTTGAGACAGGGTCTCTCATGGAACCTAATACCCATCAATTCAGCTATACTGGCTAGCCATGTAGCTCCTGTCTTTACCTTCCCTGGAATTGGAGTTACAGATGCACACTTTCTTGTCCAGCTTTGCCTTGTCAGCTAGAGATCCAAATGCAGATCTTCATGCTTGCATAACAAGCTCTTTATTGACTGAGCCTCATCCCTAGCCCTCTGCTGTTCTTGTTAAAGCCCTGTCCTCATGAGCAACTTCACTGAGTCTTGCTTTCAGATCTCTGTGCTTTTGTAAAAATTTTTTGGTGTGTGTGTGTGTGTGTGTGTGTGTGTAACCCCCCCAGCTGCCCAGTGAGGTAACCACTAGTGATTTGTATGTAATTTAAATATGATTTTAAAGTAAGTAAGATTAAATTAAATGCATCATGCCATCTTCAGTCATACTTGCCACATGCAAGGGCTCAGTTGTCATATCATGGATTGTACAAACAAGGACATTTTCATCCTCAAATAAATCTGACTGGGCAACCTCCTGGAGTTCCTTCCAGTCTTGAGCTTCAAGTACCTCCAGATTCATCTTCAGGTTTCCACTCAAAGTCACACAGTTTGCAGACCTCTATGGAACGTCTCCCGGTAACCTGTCTAGTATTGTATTTGTCTTAGATTTCTGTTATAGAACATGTGGATTCTGTTACTCTAGATTTTCTGGGGCTATTATCCCCGCTTGGGTGTTAGAAACATGAGCAAGGGCACTGTGCATCCTCACTTTTCTATCTTATTACAGCTCCTGGTTATAACAACAGCGCTTGGAGGAGAGAATCTTGGGACTGCAAACAATGGTCTGGCCATTGCATGACCTCAGTCTCAGTCTTCTGCACTCCTGAAGACCCTTTAGTGAGGAGGGAGAAGAAGGGTGCTTGCAGTTTTCATGGTGTTCCATAGGAAGGGAGAGGAAAGCATAGATGCACCTTTCTGACCTCTGGTTCATGAGCTGTGCTGGGCCCAGGGGACCTTATGTCATCACTGCCTAAGCCTCTTCCTTGCTCACTGACAGGTGAACTTGGGAGGCAGAACTGATAAAGTTGGCTAATTATACCTCCAACCCACATCCTTCTATCAATATGTCATAATTGCACCTCATCCCAAATTCTGCAGCCCAATTTATACAGATTTGAAGGAAGGAGGCACCCACGTACATGATACCAATTAACTTTTGAACATGCCTTCTTTCCTAGAAATTTTCAGAAAAGATGGTTTAATTGTGTGGTTAATAGGATACAATGTATACCATTGACAGCCTGATACTTTTAAAATTAATCAAGAGACCTTTAAAACATTCCTATAAAGCCATTAACATCAAAACAGATTCACAAGGAAAACTTAACTATTTAAGAACTTACAAGAAAAAATAATTCACTGACCTTTGTCAATTCAACATGAAGATATGATAGGTTATGAATAGAAATTAAAACTTACAAAAATTCTTTTGACTCAGGCCAAATCCATCTGACAGGTTTGAGGAAAGGTTCATTGTACATAACAAGGGAAATGACAAAAATGATATAGCCAGGTCCAGATGAAAGAGACAGGAGCATCAGTGTTTAAATCTACATGGATTCACAGGCTTCCCTGAGATAATTTAGTTGGAAGGGGAAGAGGGGCTAATAGGCAAAGAAATGAGCTAGGAACATTAGAATATTCTTCTTAATTAACAAAACAAACTATATCATTATAAATTTCTGCAGAATGTACTGGAGTTAATAAAATTCAAATATGATTGAATTTTAGTTCATGGACCGTTCACAGGAAAGCTTGTAAGAGCATAAGTGATGTTATTAGTTCTTCCAGTTGCTGTAACAAAGCACCAAAGCCCACCCAGCTTAAAATGGTAGAATTTTATTCTCTTGTAATCCTGCAAGCTGGAAGTCAGAATCAAGATATATTCTGGGATATCTTTTCTCTTCCAGTCTGGTATTGGCATTCCTAGGCTTGAAGCTGCATAAATCCCACCTGTCCTGATCATCATGCAGCATTGTCATACACTTTTTTTTGCATAAATCCTTTTTTAAAGTGCATTAAAATGCTTATTTTCATTACTGAGTTTTTGGTGCACCCAAGACACCTGCCTCATTTGCGTCATTCCTAATCCTGGCTAAGCTGTCGTTTGTCATCTCAGCTCTTTGTAATTTTCTGAGACAGTTAATATTTTGATTAAATCATATTGGAGAGTATGTGTCTGTGGTGTTCTTCTGGATCTGTGTGTCTCTTTCTCTTTTCCTCTTATAAGGGAACCAACCAGGTTCCAACCAGGATTAAGCATCTGCCCTACTCCATTATAGTCTCATCTTAATTGCTGTGGATGTTCTAAAACTATCCACCAAGATATCAGTTTGAAGTTCCTTTACAAAGTCTCCAGGGCTAATCAGTCAAGATTCCACTAGGAAGAGCCCAACTTTCATGACTCATCTAGAGTTAGCCATTCACTGGCCCTCTGTTCACAGATCTTGGAGACATGAAGGTGATTTGGTTTCCAACTTTACAAAACCAGTTAGCATTATAAATGCCTTTCCATTCATTTCATTTTTAATTTTAATCTTATTCTGTATGTGCATTAGTATTTTGCCTGCCTGCATAACTGTGTGAAGGTGCTGGATCCCCTGGAACTGGAGTTACAGATAGTTGTGAACTGCCATGTGGGTGCTGGTAGTTGAACCCGGGTCCTCTGGAAGAGCAACCAGTGCTCTTAACCACCAAGCCATCAGTTCAGTTCCTCATTCTACACTTGTTTCTTTTAACCTTAAATTAAATGTAATTTGGGACAGTCTTTGAATCCCTTTATTTTGGGGTATGTCGCTGTATTTCACAGCCTCACCACATGAAATTACAGAATATCTGGATTTGGCTGTGCAACGGTCTAGTCACCTTCTTTTTCTATCTGGATCCTCAGATAGCTATGAATAGAAAGACAGCAATGTGATTAGATTCCAGATCAAGAAATTGACAGGTGAGACGAAAAGATGCAATAAAAATAGTCTTCCTGCGCATTTTAGACCTTCTGAGGTTAGGATACTTAAAACAATTCAATTATTATCTTCCTTTTATTGAGAGGGAAAAGTCAGTTATTTAGTTTCCTATATTTACTCCAATTCTACAGATTAAATCACTCTCCTTGACAAATTAAAAAATGATTTAAAGACCATAAAGGGGTAAATGTGCCGATAAGGAATAAGAATAAGTAGAACACAACAAAAGGGCCAGAAAACAAGACATGCCATGATGTCTACAAGCAGGACTTTCTCTTTTTGATCTGGTAAGTAATTGCCGAGTCAAACTCTAGCTCTAGTAACTTCTAGTTCCACAATGATGCTCTTTGTCTGCTGGTTTTATCATCTATAGTACAGGGTTTCTAAGACCCTCATCTTGGGGTTGAAGATCGCATAGAACGTTGTTTGCAGAACCTCATGTATTGCTAGGGGGTCAACTCATTCCTATAAACTCATGTGATCATTTCAACCATCATCCCACCTACTGACCGGTCAATCAGGACTTAGGTAAGGTTCTCACTCCTTCTAAGCTATTTGAGAAGAATACATAAATTGTTGGTTGAAAACGTAGTTGTGACAGTTAAAATAAATTGGATACATGCATGAGGAAAATATTTCACACACAAACCTGAACTTCTTAGTTATATATTTTGGATAATTATAACCAGGGCCCCTTAAATGAAAGTAAATTAAGATGGAAGTCATCCTGAAATAAATATTTGTCAAATTGTTTGAAGGAATCATCTCATCCCACACTACCAGATCTTCTGTATGGATTTCCCCTATATCTTTTAATTTATTCAGTAATTCTACATTCAATTCAAGTATTAGTGAATGTCTAGGACACTAGATGTTATGAATATAGACATAATCTTCCTTTCATCAGGAAGCTGGTCACCCCCTGAAGAGATACCTAATATGTAATATCCCACATATCATAACTAAAAATGCAAGATTACTGGTAATGGAACTCTGTCCATTGACTAGCCGCTAAAATACTGGAAATATTTTTCATAAAGCAAGTCAGATGCGTTTTCCAAGGGTTTTTTTACTACATAAATATTAGCTGTCAGAAAACTATGAAGAAATCACCAAGCGGATGGACTGTGTTGCTACCAAGGGCAAAACCCTGTTGGAACGGAGTTGTCCTTTGGGATCTATTAACTGGATCCACACAGTAAATGAAGACTGATCATCCATCTTCGTGTCTCTATTTATCAACAGCTTCACACTCCACTTCCATGGCTGCCTGCGAGTGGAATCCTACAGCATTTTCCTCACTGTAACAAATGCCTCTGATGTCTTAGAGGATTGACTGACTATTTCTGATTTGTAACCCATGGGGAATGACTAACTCAGAGCAACATTAGCCTGGAGCAAACAGGAGGAGTTCAAGCCAGGATAGATTGGAGTTTCTAGAACTCACTCTCACACAACAAAGAGAACAAAGCTGGTGGACTTTTATTAGTTAGGCACTGTCACATGGAAAATCTACAGAAAATGAGACTGATTAAAAGCTGGTACAAAGAGAATTCTGTATAATTCATTCTTCTTAAGTGTATTTCACAGAGGGTGATGTGTAATTTGCTGTTTTCTCAGACCATGAGCTTTATTATCTGAATGAACTCTGGCTTATAGTGTTCTTCATATAAAAACCTGTCTTGGGACACATAAATTAACTAGTAGGCTGTAGGTGGAGACAGCTCGTTCATTTCCCAACTGTTCAGACCCAAATAATCACACAGAAACTACATTAATTACAACACTGTTCAGCCAATGACTCAGGCATATTTCTAGCTAGCTCTTACATCTTAAATTAACCCATTTCTCTTAATCTGTGTATTGCCACGAGGCTGTGGCTTATCGGGTAAGGTTCTGGCTGGCATCTGTCTCCTTTGGCAGCTATGTGGCGTCTCCTTGACTCCACCTACTCTCTGTCTCTATCTCTGTTTTGATTTCCAGTCTGGCTTTGCTTTGCTAATCCATTAGCCAAAACAGCTTTATTCATCAACATATAAAAGTAACACATATACAGAAGGACTTCCCACATCAGTAGGCAGCCTCGTTGATAGAAATGGTGGATGACTCATGCGTACCTGGTTTGCACTCTTTCCTTTTTATGTACTGTATCTTTGCTTCCTGTCTCCTTGCTCCTCCACAAAAGGTAGGTCAAGAGCATGTTTCCCTATGAGCTGTATCCTTTCAAGAGCTTTGCTTGTACTGAGTACGGGGACAGGAACTTGATTGTTTGTGTGACTCTCATCTTCGGGTTGAAGTTGTTTTTGGGATCCAGAGAGTACATTCCTACCTTGTTCTGTGGACAACAGACAGTGTAGAGAACAGCCATCAAAACATACACATAGAGGGCTGGGTAGAGGGCATGAGAAAGTAAGGCTTCAGAATGCTTGCTAATTATTAACTGAGAATAAAAGGAGGTTATTTAACACCAAAAATTGGGAATGAAAAGAAAGAAAAGGGAGAGGTATACCTAATTTCAATATTGATTATAGGGAAGTCATTGCCCAAAACCTAATCCTTCCCCTTATAATACAACCTAAAGGTGGCAAGCAAAATGTTAATATAAAAGTAACCATTGGAATACAAATATAAAGTCTTCTAACAATGAAAAAGAAAAAGAACATAAAATTTAAGATAGAAAAAAGAATATTAAATGAAGTCATTGCAATAACTGGATATACATAAAAATAAATTTAAGTCATTTCTCACATCTTTAACAAGTAAAATTTCCAAAAGGATCCAAAGATTCAGATTGGAAAAAATCATAAGAATTATTATAAGAAACATGAGTGAATCTCTTTATAATCCAGAAATAAGGGAAATATTCCCAGCTAAAAAAATTAAATACAGATGCAATACTATCAAATAGAAATTTGATTATTTTAAAATTTTAGCATCGCAAAAGATACACCAAGAAAAGGACAAATAACAAATGGGGGAAGTGTTTGAAATAAAAAAAAAATCACTAGGAAGTTTATAAAAACTCAGAATAAAGAAAGCCATTAAAAAAACCTTAGGGAAGCAAATGAAATTAAAAGAGAAAGAAACGCAAATTTCCAATATCCAAATAAATGATGACCCAGTTTATCTGTCATAGGGTGTCTGCCTATTTAAGAGGGAATAGCCATACCAATTTTTGCTCGAGGGTTGGTCACACATTTTTAAGTCACACAGAATATTCTTTGAGAGGTGGGGGGACAGGGGCTCTCATCCACTGTAGTGGGAATGGAAGATGATGTAGGGTCTATGGAGGAGACTTTGTCAATGTGAAGCATGATAATTTTAGCCCTGACCTTTAGTTCAGCACTAAGTACTTATGCTTGTGTACCTGAAAAAAAATCATAGGTTGAAATTCTTATCTCCAAGAACAAGGGCCCTATGTGGGGGGTATGATCATTAGGTCAGAGGGGAAAGCCTCTGAATGAATTAGTGCCCTTGCAAAAGAGGCTCAACGTGTCTTGTCAACTTCTTTTGCCATGTAAAACCCTGCACAATGATATCATGAGTTCGAAAGTGGACCTTCAGTAGGTACCAAATATGCTGATACCTTAATCTATGACTCTCTCTTCTCCAAACATCTGTTGTGTATAGCCACTTGTGTATGCTATTTTACTATTACAGCCTGAGAGGATGAATATATCCACTCAGTGGATGACTATATCCAGATAATAACCTTCTAGAATTTTATTCCCAGAAACAAAACATAAAAGGATATACAACCAAATCTAGTCACTGTGGAACACTTTGCTGTAGTGGTACAATCATCTAGGAAGAGGTAGAAGTGGGCAAGTAAATACCTGGTGTTTGCACTTACAAGTACCCACAGCATCTAGAAAAGAACCAGAGAAACCCACACACTGTTTCACAGTGTTCTCCAGATACATATTTTGGAGACAAAAAAATAAATATATAGAATATGCAATCTAATGAAAGGAAGGAAATGAGCTTCATTTTGAAGTAAAGGATAATCTGTAAAAAAAATGTTATGTGTACTGGAAAAGGGAAGAGTGGAAAGGATGGAGGGAGGCCTAGGGTATTTTAAAAAATAGATTCAACCTTAGAACAACATTATGCATTACCAGGAAATAAAATTGTGTGCTAGGACCTGGGATTTGGCTCAGTGGTAAAGCATTGAGGGTATATTTAGCAACCTAGAATGCATTGGGGCCCAGTAGCATAAAAAAATAACTCACTCCAAATGTAATGCAAATGTGTGCTCAGTTGTTACTATTTGACAATATACCAAACTGGGATGAAAGAATAAAAATCTGAAAAAATAATGGAAATATTTTAAGGAATTGTGAGTTTTAAGGATGTAGCTCAGTTTACAGAGTGCTTATATGAATAAGCTCTGGACTTGTTTCCCAGCAGCACATAAACTGGTTGACTTCTGTTCTCCATCCATATGTGCACAGACATTCATGTACACTTGTGCATAAATGTGCACATCTCCCATGAACATGCACCTGTTTACACACACACATACATGCATTCGTACTCATGCATACACACACACACACACACACACATACATACACACACATTGTTTTGCATTCCTGTTTACTTAAAATGCTTGGAAACTGTAACCATCCAATAGCAATTGCATTCCTACCATTCTGTGATATTAAAAATCCATTTTCCTACTACCAGATATTGGAGCTCTTAGAAAAAAACTGACTTATTTCAGGTTTGGAACTTAAAGTCATGGAGAGGAACTCAGAAGGAAACTTGAATAGATTCCAAATGCCCAAAGATGGAAAATTTGAGAGTCATAATAACAGAGGTCAATGGCACATGTCAATTAATGCCAAACGCACGAGTTCCCAATGATAGCAGAAACTGAATCCTCATCACCTTTTATGCAGGATATTAATAAATGATATTATTATTTGAAACAACAAATTAAGGAAAGACTAAAATATTTATCTTCCAATCTCCACTAGAGCTAATTCATCTTGAAAAGTTATTCAAACAGTTTCTCTTTGTAGAAGTTCTGAACGAATCAAAAGGAAATAAATAAATAAAAAGGAATTAGTACCCTTTCCAATCTCTATTGAATTAATAGCTCTAGACAGACACTGATCATCAATAGCTGTCTACAACCCAAAAAGGCAACCAAACAGCATGTGCCCAGTGGTGCTGCAAAATATGATCTACAGACTTGACCCATTCCTGACATCCCAAATCAAACCCCAGTTTACTCACATTTGCACAAAATATTATAAAACAGCATATTGGAGGATAGGGCAGGAACCCAATCAGAAAAATACAAACCTCAGAAAATTATTAAAAGCAAATGAATCGTTTCTTCAATCATAAGTGGGAATGTGGGGAGCTAGGAGAATAGGCTAAAAGAGACTGAAGCTTAAAAGACATAACTAATAATAAGACATAACAGATAATCTGTGCAGATTATTTGATGAGAAAAACTGAGGAGCTAAAGTAAACAATTCAGTATTTATGGGCTGATTGGAATTTGAAAACATATGCTTCCGTGCTATTGCAATTAATGCTGCATTTTATATGTGATGATGGTATTGTGCTTATACATTTTAACATACTGTAAGGTTTAGAAATTGATGCTGAAGTGTTTGAAATGGGATGATGTTTGCGTGGAAATAAACCAGCAGGTGGGTGGTGACTGAAGAGCTGAACACCGATTGGGCCCCAAGCTCAGTAACTGTTGATGCTGGGTAACTACTTCATGATTTTCATTCTGTCTAATTTTGTGCACAGTACTCAGAAAGGTCACTTGCTGGCTAGGAGTATACACTCCTGAGCTTCCAGGGGCTCACTGTCCTCAAATTTAATCCTAATCCAGTGCCTTGCTCAAGTCTGTTTCTCTCTCCTTTACCAGCAATAGTCTTTTGTTCACTGCTACGTCTGCCTTGTCTCTCCTCTAACTTTCCAATCCTCAGTTTTCCTCTCCTATCTTCTTTTCAGCTCCAGCCCCATTTTCCCACCAGCTCCTTCCACAATCATGCATGGCAGTGAACTGGGTACCTTTTAAATTTGTGGGGAAAATGGAGTAGTTTTATGCACCAGTGATATTTTGACACATATGTACAATGTAACATTATTACAGTGACTGAATTAGCTGACCCATCCAACATCTCACAGAGTTAAGATCAGTCCCCACTGTGGAAAAGCTAAATCTTAATCACTTTCTCAGTTCTCCTTTTGCCTATAACAACCAGAGTCATGGACTTTCACACATAGGAGGGATTATGATCATGAGGCAATGACTCTTCCCACTCAAACCCACTTGAGAGCAATTGTACAGCAGCGATCCTGGATGAGCAGAGCTCTGTCCTCTAGAGTCTGCCAAGACACATGGAGCTTAATTATGGGCTGGGATGGAAAAACACTTTCTTTTTTCTTTTCTAATGATTTTAAAATTAATTTTTTGTTTATCCATACATGGAAATGTGTCCCAATTTAACACTGACTTATGTACACACATACAAGCACACACACACACACACACACACAATTATACTTTGTTTTTATTTGTCCTTTACCCTTTCCACTGCTGTCCCCACTTTTGCTGGCTCTCATCCAGCAATTGTACTTTTTCCTGCAATTACGCCACCTATATTCTATGAGCCTGTTCTGTTTCACCCTTCTGCTTCCTTTAGAACTTCTCTTCTAAATCATAGTTTTTTTCTTCTACAAACACATATAGATGATAGATGGATAAATAGATAGATAAACAGAGAGACAGACAGATAGATGGACAGATCGATGGATGGATGGATGATGGATGGATGATGAATGGATGACAGGTTCTCTGATGTTCCTGTCACCAGGTTTGTTATTACTGCAGATAAACAGCCAACCACTGAGAGAGTGACTTCTTTCCTTTTTTAATGTTTACTCATGTGAAGTCAGTTGAAAGCTGCCCTTGATCAAAGGCTGCTGGCAGGAGACTGCAGGACATTTATTATTTATTATTTATAGAGCATCATAAGTGTTACACAGCAGTTTGCAAAACATAAAACACTAGAGAGAAGACTCACACTGTGGAGAGGTGACAATGTAAACAGAATGTAAACATTGCCACGCATAATAGTTCTTGAGAGACACAAAGACGATTCTTCTTTAATTTGGGGGTGACTGGGCAAAATTAGATTTTAAAGGATGCACCTAGCAAAAAGTTAAGGACCTAAAACAATGAGATGCTGAGAAGAAGGTATATTCTTTCCTATTTGGGTGGAATGTTCTATAGATGTCTATTAAGTCCATTTAATTCATTACATCTGTGAGTTCTCTTATTTCTCTGTTAAGTTTCTGTCTGGTTGAAGCTTATAACTCACAAGCCTAGAGAAGCCAAATAGCAAGGTGAACCCAAAGAAAAACATATAGATCCTCCTGGAAATTGGAAGCAAACAAGATCCCCGGGAAAAGGTGGAGGCACAGGAATGGGGATAGGGGTGGAGGTAGGGGTGGGGGGCTGAAAGGGAGAGAGGGAGGGAGAAGGGAGACGGGATGGACTTGGGGGAGTAAGAGGGTGGAGATGGAGGAAGGGTGGATATTGGAGAAGGGAATAAGATATCTACATTAAGGGAGTCATTTTAGGATTGGCAAGAGTCTTAGCTCTAGAGGGGATCACAGGTGTCCACTGGGATGTCCCCAGCTGGGTACTTGGGCAGCAGAGGAGAAGGTGCCTGATTTGGCCTTATCCCATTGATGAATATCTTGATCACCACCATAGAAATTTCGTGCGATGGATGGAGATAGAGACGGAGACCCACATTCACATCAGAGCAATGGACTGAGCTCCCGGGGTCCAGTCGAGGAGCAGAAGGTGGGAGAAGATGAGCAAGGAAATCGGGACCAGGAAAGGCTGGTCCGCCAACCGTGACAGTGTGCCTGATTTAATGGGAGCTCACCAAATCCAGCTGGACCAGGACTGAATGAGCATACTATCAAACCAGAATCTCTGTGGCTGTCAATGGGGGCTGACTGAGAAGCCAATGATAATGGTACTGGGACCTATCTCTTCTGCATGTATTAGCTTTTTGGGAATCTAGTCTATATGGATGCACACCTTCCTAGGCTGGGATGGAGGGGGGAGGGCCTTGGGCTTCCCACAGGGCAGGGTACCCTGCCCCCTCTTAAGGAAGCAGGGGGAGGGAGGAGGGTTAGTGGGGGAGTGGGAGGGGACTGGGAGAGGGGGAGGAAGTGTAAATTTTTTTGAATGAAAAATAAAAGAATATAAAAAAACCAAACAAAAAAAAAAAAAAACAAAAAAAGGACCGAAAACCAATAGACATGCATTCCCTAAAAATGTGTAGTTGAGTAGTTGAGAGCTAGGCTGATTTATGAAATTGAGGCAGGAACAAAGTATTTCTCATTAAATTATCAAAACCCTGAGAATGATACCAAGTAATCTTTCTAAGGTTCTGAGATAGTGTCACCATCCTTCATTTCTGGAAGCAGTGCACTTTGGTGGAACACGTCAGCAAAGCGATTTAGCACTCTGAAACTGTGAGGGTTCTTATGTAAGACTTAAGCCTTTTGCGATATATTTAATTTTGACATATCACAGAAGACAGAGGAGCACAACCCTGCCTTTGTGCATACATGGCAGTGAATTTCCTGCTGTCCATTAGCAAGTACATATGCCTACACAGTAGTGAACATCCTGTAGTTCATATCAAAGTGTATGTGCATATGCAGTAATGGGCATCCTGTGCTCCATTATCAAGTACATTTACCTACATGGTAGTGGACATCCTGTAGTTCATGATCAAGTGTATGTGTATACAAGTAGTGGTTACCTTGTAGTCCATTATCAACTGCATGTTTCCCTCCATATATTAAATTTCTATAATTCATCCCAGTCACCATGAGCTGTCACTCGTCCTTAAATTTTTTTGTAGCAATCAACATCTCCCAATAATATCAAAGAGCACAAGAACGCTTGTAACCCTAGCTTTAAATGTCTAGATTTATAAATTAAAGACATAGAATAAGAATGTGGGAAAATTCTCTATGGGTTAATATATTCTTAATATGAATTCCATTATAAAACAGATGTAATCTAGCTGGTATCAAGTGGAGGCTTTGGTAGTTATTATTCTATTACGTTACATAGCATTTTCTATGATCCTTAAGTAATAGCTCTGCAGTTGGGCAGTGGTGGTGCCTGCATTTAATGCCAGGACTTGGGAGGCAGAGAGAGGTTGAGGCCAGCGTGGTCTATAGAGTGAGTTCCAGGACAGGCACCAAAGCTACACAGGGCAAGTTAAGATCAGGACCCCTCTCCTCTGTTGCTTAGGGTCTTAGCTGGGGCCATCCTTGTGGATTCCTGAGAATTTCTCTAGAGAGCCAGGTTTCTTGCTAACCCCATAATTGGCTCCCTCATATAAGATATGTCTTTCCTTGCTCTAATCTCTGTCCTTCCTCCATCTCAATTATCCCATTCCCTCACGTTCTCCTCAACCCTCCACTTCTCTCCTCCTTTTCCCCTCCCACCCTCTCTTCTCCCCCCCGCCCCCATGCTCCCAATTTTGCCAGGTAATCTTGTCTATTTCAACTTTCCAGGTGGAACTATATATGTTTTTCTTAGGGTTCACCTTATTATTTAACTTCTTTAGGCTCATGAACTATAGGCTCAATATCCTTCGTTTATAGCTTATGAGTGGGTACATATCATATTCATTTTTGGGGTCTGGGTTACGTCATTCAGGATAGTGTCTTCTAATTCCATCCATTTGCATGCAAAATTCAAGATGTTATTATTTTTAACCACTGAGTAGCACTCGAAGGTATAAATGTGCCACATTCTCTTTATCCATTCTTCAGTTCAGGGGCATCTAGGTTGTTTACAGGTTGTGGCTATTACAAATAATGGTGCCATGAACATAGTTGAACAAATGTCTATGTAGTATGATTGAGCATCTTTTGGGCATATGCCCAAGAGCGGTATTGCTGGATCCTGAGGTTGGTTGGTTCCCAATTTTCTGAGAAGCCACCATATTGATTTCCAAAGCGGTTGTACAAATTTGTATTCCCACTAGCAATGGATGAGTATTCCCCTTACTCCACATCCTCTCCAGTATAACCTATCATTAGTGTTTTTGATCTTAGCCATTCTGACAGGTGCAAGATGGTATCTCAGAGTTGTTTTGATTTGTATTTCCCTAATGGTTAAAGATGTTAAACATTTCCTTAAATATCTTTTGGCCATTTGAGATTCTTCTGTTGAGAATTCTTTGTTTAGTTCTGTACCCTATTTTTTAATTGGGTTATTTAGAATTTTAATGTCTAATTTCTTATGTTCTTTATATATTTTGGAGATTAGTCCTTTGTCTGATGTGGGGTTGGTGAAGAATTTTTCCCATTCAGTAGGCTGCCTTTTTGTCTTATTGACTGTGTCCTTTGCTTTACAGAAGCTTCTCAGTTTCAGGAGGTCCCATTTATTTATTGTTGCTCTCAGTGTCTGTGCTACTGGTGTTATATTTAGGAAGTGGTCTCCTATGCCCATGCATTGAAAACTACTTCCGACTTTCTCTTCTATCAGGTTCAGTGTGGTCAGATTTATATTGAGGTTTTTAATCCATTTGGACTTGAGTTTTGTGCATGGGGATAGTTGTGGATTTATTTTCATTCTTCTACAGGTTGACATCCAGTTATGCCAGCACCATTTGTTGAAGGTACTTTCTTTCTTCCATTGTGTATTTTTAGCTGCTTTGTCAAAAATCAGGTGTTCATAAGTGTGTGGATTAATATCTGGGTCTTCAATTTGATTCCATTGGTCAATCTCTCTGTTTTCATGCCAGTACCAAACTGTTTTCATTACTGTAGCTTTGTAATAGAGATTGATATCAGGGATGGTGATGCCTCTGGAAGTTCCTTTATTGTACAGGATTGTTTTTGCTATTCTGGGTTTTTTGTTTTTCCATATGAAGTTGATCATTGTTCTTTCAAGGTCTGTGAAGAATTGTGTTGGGATTTTGATGGGGATTGCATTGAATCTGTAGATTGCTTTTGGTAGGATTGTCATTTTTACTATGTTGATCCTACTTATCCAAGAGCATGGGAGATCTTTCTTTTTTATGACTTCTTCAATGACTTAAAGTTCTTGTCGAATAGGTCTTTCACTTCTTTGGTTAGTGTTACCCCAGATATTTTATGTTATTTGTGTTTACTGAAAGGTGATATTTCTCTGATTTGCCTCTCATATTTTTATCATTTTTATATAGGAGGGCTACTGATTTTTTTGAGTTGATCTTGTATCCTTCCACATCACTGAAGATATTTATCAGCTGCAGGAGTTCTCTGGTAGAGTTTGTAATTTGATCCTGATATAATAGATAAAAGAACAAAATCCAAAGTTACATCGCCACTATTATCACAACTAAGCTGAAAACCATAGGTGACATGGAAATACAGAGATAGCACATCAACTGGGTAACAGTGGTGAAGGGATGGAGGTGAGTTAATGAGGAGTTACGCATGCTCCTCCATCATCTTATATTTTTATATATGTAAATATATATTTTCCAATTCACTTTTCCAAACAAAGAAAACAAGGGAAGGATGCATGGTAGAACATATGTTGCATATTGTGTATATGATATAAAGTCCCACCTGAAATCAAGCTATAGTGTTTCTCTGAAACTGCTCATAAGGGTATGCCCAAGACTCCTCACAGACACTTGTAGACTGTTTATAAAGCATTACACCACAATAGACTTCTCTGGAGAAGAAATGGGATTTTTTTTCCTAATACCATATTTTAAAAATAAAAAATGTTTGCACCAAAAATGGAAGAAAAGCCAATCCCCGCTCTATAAAAGCCCTGTGAAGGTGTTCTGTGTAATCATATAGTAGAGCCCACAGAATACTTGAGAAATTCCTAAAGAGATTCTGTGTTTAATGGCACAGCCAATGGTAGAAGTAAGAAAGGGAGAAATTTAAAAAACAGGAGAAGAAAGCTGTCCAGAAACATTCAAAATGAATTGTGTTAGTGTCACAAAGCTCAAACTTACTGCTATTATGTACTCGGGGTTGAGAAGAAGTATTGCTCAGACCTGGAGTGGCTGATCCATACTGGCTAGTAATCAGTTCCTGCTGGTGAAAACTGCATTCTATGCTTTTGTTTGCTCCTCTAGTGTAGAAACCAGGCAACTTCACAACTACTAGCATCATATGTAGAATGCAGACTTTGGAGGCAGATAAACCTAAGCTCGCCTCCTACCATCACTGCTATTTATTAGCTGTGTGACCTTGGGCCGGTCACTGCCTTTGCAGGGCATAGTGGCTCAAAACAATACTAGCTGAGCCCAGATAGCTACAGGAGTCAGAGTCAACAGTTGGAATGCAATGCACTTCCTTATGATGATGAACCTGCTTTCCCCAGATGTGAAGACTCCCCGGGCAGTTCATGCTACTACTATAGAAACAACAAGAACCTTTATGGGCAAGATGTTATGCTAGGAGCTGCTTCTGCGTGTCCCAGGTGAGAAGAGTCAGGACAGGAAACAATAAAGCCCATTTCAAAGGGAGAAAGGGGAAAAGCTTCAGATAAAAATATAGAACAGCACAAAGACTGTAAATGCATGAAGGAGAAGCCAAGCCCAACACGGATCTAGCCACATGCCTTCCTCTGGGGATAGGGATAGCAGGAATCTCTAAAAACTCAGCCAGACAAAACTTATGAAGAGAGGCCTGAAGTTCTACCTGCAAGGTAAACAAATGCATAGCCCTCCCAAACTTCAAATCTAATCTTGGGTTAGACAATGATCCCTCCAGTGGACAGGTCAGCAGTGGAGTAGAGTCCCTCTAGTTATCTTGTGTGACTTCTAGGACAGTGTTCAGGCTCCCTTTTGGCACACAATTTATTATTTAAAACAGAGCTACCCTGGGACCAGAGAACAGGAAGCAATCCCAAGAGCTTGAGTTTAACCTGCTCAGAAACACAGGAGATGGCCTAGTGCGGCAGCTGTGGAGTGGGAGGGTTGTCAAGGTGTACAAGTGGCTGGAAGTGCAGCTCAGACAGGAACGTGTACAGGGGAAGGTAGTAAGTGACTGGAATAGACCTCGTTAAGAGACCAGCACAGGCGTTTGAAAGTTCTGAACTCGAGCTTAGCAGGTACATTTAACCTCTGGAGTCGAGTATCTGCTGATCATCACTGTTAAAGAATCTGAAAACTCTGGGGCTCTAGCAGAATATTTGATATTCACAGCGTCATCTTCAGAGGGAAGATCAATGTCTCATGGGCGCAGAAAGTCTGAAGACATGTCATCTACCTGCACAGATCAGAGAGCTGTGCTTGTCTCCAAAACTCTCAATGAATTCAAGAGACACTCTCCAGGCTAGGACATAAGTCACCCAGGAAGTAAATTGAAAAAAAAAATTCATCTGAATCTTGGCGTTTCCATTTTCATGAAATAAAAACTAATAAAACACTAATGGAGCTACAAGGTCAGATCCTGATACAGTAAAAGTGATTGACTTCTACTACCTTACTCTCTCTATCTCTCTCTCTCTCTTGCTCTTTCTCTCTTTCTCTCTCTTTCTTTTTTTGTGAAACAGTCCTGGCTGTACTGGAACTCACTTTGTAGACTAGGCTGGCTTTAAACTCACAGAGATCCACCTGCCTCTGCCTCTCAAGAGCTGGGCTTAAAGCCGTGTGCCACCACTACCTGGCCCACCTTATTCTCGTTTTTGATAGGTCATACAAACTAAAATTCAAGAGAGTTAAAGTACACTTAGATAGATAAATAATAAAGTACAACCTACATAAATTTAACAGATATCCTACCAATAGACAGCAGATAGGATATACACACTCTTTTTGGCATCCTCTGAGCCCCTCTCTTAAATAGATCACAGTTTAGCCCACAAAAAAGCCTTAACAAATAGAAAAGAGGAAGAAAAATATCAGATCATAGTTTTATCCAAAACTATAGATCAATTGCAGGATACCGAGGAATATACTCTGGAATGACCAATGAAGAAATCAGGGGGGAAATTTTTACAATTCTTTGCAATCAAGTGAAAGTGAAAGTACAAGCTACCAGAACCTTTGAGATACAGCTTAAGGCATTTTTGAGAGGCAAGTCAATAATTATGAGTGTTTCATTTTAAAAAAATCAGAGAATCATCAAATAATCTAATAATGCTCTTCAATGGTTTAGAAAAGCAAAAGCAAGTCATATTCCATCATAGTAGGTGGCAAAACTAATAAAAAGCATAAAAAAATTAACAAACAGAAAACTAAGGAAAACAACACACAGAATTAGTCAAACAGAAGTTGGTTCTTTGAAAAGATAAACAAGATTGGCAGAAACCTTTAGACCCTCAATGGTCCTATCCAGGTAGACCCATTCCACTCTTTCTTTAGCAAATTTCCATTCATCTTCCCACACGCTTTCATGAACCATTTACAGGTTTCATCCCTTCTCCTGGGAGCCCAACCAGCATTTGACCTATTAGGTAAAAATGAAGTATTGGCAGCAGCACACATGCCTCTCCCTCAGGAAGGTATGGCAGTGATCAAGCTAAGATCCTGGCTGGCATCTTTGTGATAATTTTTAGCTGATCATTCAGTCTTCACTACCCACTCACTTCCTCCAAAGTTAGCACCTTGTCAGTCCCAGGTACTATTTACAGTGGGTTACAGGGGAGGTTTTGCTCAAACTTTCTGGGTTCATCATGGTAGCAACTACAAACTGCACAGGGATTTGAACTTGGTAAGCAGTCAGCAAGCATTCACTCTCCCAGTATTTCTTTATCCTTTCAAAGAAGTGGATGTCAGTTGTTGAATTCTTTATGGAAATCACCAACATAGTTTTTAAGACTTAATGCAATCCTTACACTTCCTCACTTTTCAAGTTTCCTGGATGACTCAATGAGAGGGCATGCACCACTGCAGAGTCTTAAATATCTTTGTGAACATGGAGAAAGCTAAGGGATGGTAATTGTGTATCTGACTCCTGGAGTTCTCAGTGCTCTTGATCTTAAGTTATGAGACTTAGGCTTGAGGATGTGTGACTTTTTAAGATCTATATTTGTTTGTAATTACATTTATGTGTGTGTGGCAGGAGAGAAGGATATATAGACACTGCCAGTTATACCTGCTGGGAGAGGACAAATCAGTTGTCTTCAATAGAATGACACTGGTTATATCAGCCACTCCAGGGCATATCTTCTGTTCAGTTGACAACAAATAATGGACTCCACAGTTTTTGTTTTGTTTCTTTGTGTGTGCTTTTATTTGGTTATAGTTGTTTTAGTTGAGTTTCTATGGCTGTGATGAGACACTATGACCATGACAAGTCTTATAAAGGAAAATATTTGATAGAGTGGGTCACAGTTTTATAGGTTTAGTCTATTATCATCATGGTGGGACATGGGAATGTGCAGGGAGACATGGTGCTGGAGCTGAGAGTCCTACATCTTGATTGGTAAGCGAAAGGAGTGAACTCAGTGCCACACTGAGTAAAGCTTGAGCACAAGAGACCTCAAAGCCCACCCACACAGTGACATACTTCCTCCAACAAGGCCACACCTACTTCAACAAAATCACACCTTCTAAAAATGTCACTCCCTCTGAGTTTATGGAGGCTAATAACATAGAAACTGCCATAAGAGTTTTGCGGTTTTGTTATTAATTATTTTTGGGTGATGCTGTATTTGTTTTCTATATTTGGGGCATTTTTTTCTTGTATTGGGTTTTTGTTTTGTTTTTTGAGAAAGAACTTAAAGTTGGGTGTGGGGGGAGAACCTAGATGAACTTGGAGAAGGGGAAGAATGTGATCAAAATATATAAAAATATATTTAAATTTATTTTTTTAATAATAAAATATATTTTAAAAAAAGATTTTAGTGTGTGTGTGTGTGTGTGTGTAACAGGAAAGAGGGACATGTGCACATGAGTCTGGCTCCAGTGGAGGCTGGAAGAGGGCAGGATACACAGGTGGCTGTGAACCACCTTACATGGCACCAAGTAACCAAGCTCAGGTTCTCTAGAAGGACAACAAGTGCTCCCAGCTGCTGAGCTGCCTCTCCAGCGAAGAATGTTCATTTTGTAAGTGGAAACAATTTGCTTTGTACTTCATATAAGCACCATGATAAAAATGAAAGCAGTTTCATTAAAAACACCAACTAATAACAGGCAATTTAAATCTGTATAATAAATTCGATCAACTCACAGAAGTGGTACCTACTGGTGACCAGAGCTAAGCTCTACAGAGGGCTCACCTGTACTACAGTCCTAATTCTGCCACTTCCTGTGTGACTTAAGAAATTACTTAGCTTATCTATTGTCTGACTTTTGTATCTGTATAATATAGATAGTTACAACTGAATGGTGTTATTTAAATGGCTAACAATTAAATAACACAATGCTTCATGGGAAGTCCCTCATACAAAGCCTGGAATACAGTGTATTTTCCCACAAATGTTAGCTACTATGAATTGTCAACTCTATTTCCTTTACTCATTTAAAATGACTTGATTGACACTATAGTACTACGGACTTGGTGGAGCTGTGATAGCAAACAGTGGTATTTTCCAGAGTTTTTCAGGGGAATGGATAGCGTGAACCTAAGGACGCTATCCTAAGCAGTGGAGTACACTCCCTCCCATTCTTTCTGACTTCAAGAAAAAGAAATCTAGAACAAGAATCAATACACCATTTCTTGTATTAGGTGTATTGCTTAGGAATGATGGTTTGAGGAACATTTCTTTTCAAGCCTTAAATACTTTAATACCTAGGTACTTATGAGTGAGCTGTCGCTGCTCTGTGTTTATTTAATACTATGCATAGGTTTCAGCTTTCATTAGCAAATTCTGTCAGAACAGCAGAAGGGAAGGCAATGCTCGGCATGCCATTCATATATAATCACCCAGCATTAGCCCACACGGACAACATTTCATAATAACATTTAGCCACTGATGATCATTCAGAAATAAAATATCAAACGACATCTTATTTCTTCCTGCCTTTTCTCTTTCTTTCTAACAACTCCATGCCCAATAGTAAACTCGAGTCTCTGAGTCCAAAAGATAATGCCAAGTTCGGTGCCTATGTATGCTTGTATTTAGGGTAAATCGATATTCATATAGTTTTCCCGTTCTGTAAATAAATTAATCTATGCATGCTAAAGATCACAGTGTAGGTGACATTTTGTTTAGTCTAGATTTCTTAAGATAGTATCAGAGAAAAACCTCCACCAGGACATTCATTTTATTTGCAAAGCTCTGAGAAAGTCAAGACAAACCTCTCCAACCTCAAGCAGAAAACCTTTATTCTAGGAGAAATCACTTTCCATCTGAATTAGCCTCTATCACCAGCAATCTGCTCTGAGGTGTGATAAGTCATAAATAGTTGCCAGTCTTACGTGCTGGTGAAATTAAGAATCATAAAATGCTACTCAAAGCAATTTACAACTTAGCTCAGAAAAGTGTTTAACGTGTAGTAAAAATCCTCTTCCACTGAATTCAGAGCCAGGCTTAGAGGCTGTGAATGGAAAGAAGGGGACAGCTGGTGCTGCCTTCTTCCCTGGGGTTTTCTATTCAGCTGGAGCCTGGGCATCCTTTCCCAAGTGCCCACATGACCTTGGCATCCTTTCAAGCATTTTCTTTTCTTTTGAAGTGTTTGATGTTTTTGGGACCACTGGGAGGTCGTTTTCTTTGGGTTTTTGCTTCTTAATTTTCCTCATTTTGACTGACACTTTGACAAAGGGGCTGAACTAGGAAGGGGGAGGGGAGACATCACCTTGAAGTTCACTGGATTCCCTGCTTGGTCACACAGGGAACATTTTCCTCTGTGGAAGCTGCAAACTGCTAGCTCCCTTCAAATGCCAAGATTCCATCCCAAGCTATCTGTTCACGGAGACACCAGACATGGCTAGACAGTGCTTCATGAGCAGCGATGTGGATCATATATTTGCCCTCAAGGAGCCATTTATTTATCTGTGGCCTCTTCTGCCTGCACTCCAGAGAGCAGGGCGCATTCCCAGACACTACAGAGCCTGTCACCAGAAAGCCGAGCAACCTGCTTAGCCCAGCAATCAGTCTTTCATTCCAATCTGCTCTTGCCACTGGCATCTCTTGCACCCTTAATTACCACACTTGTCACCTCGGCCCTGATAGGATGAACGGCATGAGCCCGATCAAGCTGTGGAACCAGTCTCTCTGCAAACGCTCTTCGCCTACATCAGAAATAAAGAGAACAAGACAGAAAGCAGAGGTCTGGAGAAGTAGAGAGACGATTTTGAGGCCAGTGAGACGCGCTCTGCCAGTCTTTTCCTTGGCCAGTGAATCTCTCTAAGGAAGTCAGATTCTGAGCCGTTTTGTTTCTGTTCAGGCTTTTGTCCCCTCTTTAGCCAGCTGGGAGCGTGAAGGCCTCCCTCCTGACTCCCAGGAGAATCCTGCCTTCTATTCTTGTGCTGTTTTCCTTCAACACCTTCTGTTTGTAAGCTGCCTCCCCCCAAAAGACCAAAGACAAAGACAAAATGCAAGGTCTTAGCTACCTGTGTTCGCAGATTCCTCTTAGCTTGCTATTGGGGGGGCGGGCATTGGTGCCTTTATCTCTCTTCTGAACACACATTCCTGCCTACATTGTCCACTCCCAAGTAAATACTATTCCTGCACAAATGTTATCAAAGAGTAGATGCACAAATAGCTCAAGTAGTGCCAGAAGGAGTGGATTTGCTCATCTAACACCTCACTGTTCACAGGTTACAGTCCTGGACCATTGTGTTTAGAAGATTTATTTCTCCCTGATCCGTCCTGCTACAATTAACATTTTATAGACTGAGGAGGATGTGTGTTTGTGTGTGTGTGTGTGTGTGCCTGTGTGTGTGTGTGTGTGTGTGTGTGTGTGTATGTATGTATGCAATACAACTAAGGGACCAAAAAGGTCATGTATTGGAAAGAGAGCAAGGAGGATTTGAATGGAGGAAAGGAAGAACTATAACTATATTATAATCTCAAACATAAATAAAAGTACTTAATATTTATTTATTATTTTATCCCTACATTCTGACGGCCAGGCTGTGCCATATTTCTGTCCAATAGAGGTGTGTTGACATGGCCCCATCTGTTCAATCTCTTCACTGCGTTTCTTGCTGTGATCAGGAAATCAGCTGCTATGTAACTGGAGGCACATCGTTAAGAGAAGAATTAAGGCAAATTAATACTGATTACTTCTGATCATGAGGTTGAAAGTTTCATTTGATGATATTATACTCCCATGAAAGCAATTTCGTAATTAAAGTGTGAGATATTGAATTAGCCATTTCCTCATACTCAGGCACAACGAGTGTGAAAAGTGCCGAGTTCTCTCAGTAGTTGTACATATATCTAATTGCCTTTAAAAAGAAGACAAACAAAATACTGGAAGATACAGTAGTATAGATCTGGGGATTATCTCAAAGGGTACTTGCCTAACTTTCACAAAGCCCCGTGTTGCATCCTTAGTACCGCACAAACACACCTGTTGTCCCTACACTCATGTGTGAGGTGGAGGCTGAACGATCAGAGATGCAAGGGTATCCTCTCTGTACTAGAATTCTGAGGCCATCATCATATACACAAGGCCCTGTCTCAAAACAAATAACAAATAAAACTAGTCCTACAATAGTCTTATAGGCCTCAACAATAGTCCGACGGCACTGAATATTAACAATAGTCCCACGGCATTGTATCTCAACAATAACCCTATGGCACTGCATCTCAACAATAGTCCCACGGCACTGCATCTCAACAATAGTCCCACGGCACTGTATCTCAACAATAACCCTATGGCACTGCATCTCAACAATGCTTCAGTATCTCTTGCTGTCTCTATTTTAGTTTCAATGCCATTTTTAATTTATTCTAATTTTTTAAAAAAACAAACAATTTATTTAATTAGCAATGCAACTTTAAGTGAAATGAAGACACTAACTTTCATTAAACAGTATTTCTAGATACATTTTCTAGGTGTATATAGTTTAATATCCTAGCAAACCTAAAAATTATTCTACATGTGAGGTTGTTTTCATTTTTAGATGATGAAATGCGAGACTTAGATAAGTGAAGTGAGTTTTCTAAGCTAGAGTAGGGCAAAGCCAGGATGAAAATCCAGATCCATTTCATTCCTAAAGCATTATGTGAAAATTCATGCTCATTGTCTATGCTATTAATCAAGCTTAGTAGCTTATTAGGATAAATAAACCCATTAGGATTAACTTGTAAGCAGGGTATTTTCTGACTCGTCTTGTTTGAATGAGAGCTGCCTGGGTCCAGCTTTGCTAGGAAGTCAGGCTGTTGAATATTCCCCTGTCCTGGCAACTTACCTGTGTAGAGAGAGGGAGCCAGCAGGTGGCTCAGGTGATGTGCAAAGATGGGTGAACACAGGTCTTTCTTCTCAGGGGCATCAGAGAGAAAAGAGTTGAGCAAATGCCAAAGTGGTAGGTTGACAGCATGGAGTCCTCATTTGGTATTAGAGTAAGAAAGGAAGAAAAGAAGAGAGGAAGGGAGGGATGGAGGAGTGAAGGAGGGAGAAAGAGTACTGTCTTTTGGCATCATAAGTCTTATTCTACTTGATTAAGAATAAACCTAGAAAGA
The DNA here is from genome assembly GCA_004026605.1 of Ondatra zibethicus. NCBI lineage: Eukaryota > Metazoa > Chordata > Mammalia > Rodentia > Cricetidae > Ondatra > Ondatra zibethicus. Next base: position 95,451 of record PVIU01002381.1, on the reverse strand, counting down.
GTCACTAAAGAATATTTTTAAATGACCCAAGAAGGCACAAAAAGTAAAGAGCCTAAAAGGAAATACCCCCAAATAGTATTCATAGTGGGTCTAGGAATATGAGTATAGTTTAAAGTATTTATCTCTTTATATGTTTTTTGTCTTACAGTTTCTCAAATTATAGTGTAAGTTCAGCTGGAGTGGAAGGGGTCTTTCACTTAGGTAAAAAACCAGATGGCTCAGTGCCTCAGAAGCAAAGCCTCATGATTTCACAACCCACTAGTTGCGTGGCCGCAATTTCCATGTGAACATGGGTTCCTTTATTCATGTAGCTCAGTACAAGGTAACTGTTATAATTCTATAATTATTATTATCCACTGTACCTACAGAAGAGTGCTGCTTTGTTCTTAGTGGTATTAGTTAGTTTTCTGCTTTTTAATTGGAATAGCTACTTTGTTTTATTTTAAGTAGGTAAAATAATTCAAAATATGCTAGTAAATATTTTATATTTGTTTACTGGTTTAAACAGGTCCATGACTTTAACTGTTTGCCTCTGTGCTCAACCACCATACAATGGCCATCTATGGCAGTATGTAAGCAGAGCCATTTGGAGGAGAGAATAGGTACTGGTAGCTGGGACATGCCAAACCATCTGCATTGACTGTAATGTCGGGGAAGGGAACCAGCTAACAGTGAGATTTAGGAGCTAATTAAAAAGTAAAGTCAGCAATGATCCAAAACTGGGGTTCAGTTGAGCTTACTACCCTGTGGAAGGTTGTGTTCTGCTCCATTTATAGAGAATTATTATTCAGATAATTTTTGAGCATGAAAACAGATCCAAGAACAGAATAGAATTGACTGAATGATACTAGATCTGATTTTGCCTCTACAGGCTTATAATGCTGATAAACTCCTGAACTAGAGTTGTATAAAGAACAAAAAGGATAAATTCTATTGCTTGATGTTAAAGAATTCAGGTTTCTAATTTTGAATTTTACTTTAAATGAATAAAGCCTTCCCAGTCATTACTCTCAAAAGAGTTGAACTGCTGGCTTTGGATGCAGTTAATCTTCAGTCTTCATTGTATAAGCTGGCTCTCTCTTTTGACATGCTTTAAGTATTTCTTTATAGAACAGGTCTATTCTAAAAGTCTATACAATTCAATCACTTTATGTTCATATAAATGTGTGGAGGGACAAACCGGACAACTCTAGACATGACAAGAGTTATTGCTGCAAAAAAAAAACCCCACATCAAGTATGTTTTCAGTCACCCTTGTATAATCATCTTTCTGCCAGATGCCATTGAAAGTTGGTTCTGCTCTCTCTCTCCTCTCTCTCTCTCCTCTCTCTCTCTCTCTCTCTCTGTGTGTGCATATGTGTGTGTGTGTGTGCATAGTATTTATGTCTACAGCCTTCTTACCTATCTGTGATGCATTAGCCTGGAAATTTTATAACTATGAATTTCTCCTCTGGATTATTGAATTACTTTTCTCTAGTATTGGCATTGTGAGAGTGGCTTCTTACACAATTCCAACCTACTCCTGGGACCAACCACAGTGTAGAGAAACAGTGCTCTGGGTATAGACTGCTGAAACAAAATGATTGAATTGCTGTCAGGCCCAAATGGAAAGCTGGTTTCTTATCAGGATATGAGTCAGAAGCCATTGAAGATTCCAGACAGTTCATTCATCCCTGAAGAGTAAATACAGAACTATAAGAATGTCTGCATTCACCCACAGATTGCACCTAACTGGTTCCAGCAGAGAGACAATAGACTAATCTGGGCATTCTTAGCATGCTGCTGCATATGTGTAGTATGTTCTAACAGTGGCTTTGAGTGGAGTAGCTGAATTATAACCTTCTAGGCTCTGCCTTTCCCTCATCTGACAATAACAAAGAGGTTAGACTTGCTTTTCCTTCTCCTATTTTCTTTTAGCTCCAAAGTGCTTAAGTTTCTATGAATATCTTTGAGCTGTCTATTTCCTCCTGTGATGGGAGTTTTGATTTATATTTTCCTGTGTCATTTTTGGAGTCGTGTGTCTCTTGCCACACATTAGCACCGCAGTATGATTTGTATTCCTTCACTAGATCTCAGATCACCTCAAAGATCTACCATCTATCAAAAATGCTTTCCTGATTATTTTCTTTCCCAAAGGGACCATCTCATACAGTGGCTTCTCTGAAGTCATGTCTGGAAAAGTGGGGCTCTGTAGCACCAGTGAAGTAAGTTGTACTGGAGCTAAAAGAAGCAGAGTCCATCTCTGTTATTTTCTTCTCCAGAAATTTGCAATTGGACAGATAAAGTCATAGAACCCGGATTGCGCTATATATCTGATTAAGCCGATTTAAGAGGACATATGCAACTCAGCAGAAGAGGAACTTTTTCATCACATTTCGCTAGAGAAGGTAAAGCATTAGCTTTAGCCTCCAATTAATTAAATGAGGAATTGTTGGAATCTAAGAGCTAACTTCCTGCTGAGGTCCTGTCTAACCCGTGCTTCAAGTGTACATGTGTTTGTGATAGAGACACTGCCTAACTGAAGAGTAACCATTACAGTATTTACACAGGGGACAGTTCACACATGAGCTAGTATAAATAACTGACAAGGAATTAAGAAAAAAACACTGTAAGGGCAACAATAAAGCTGAGGAAATTTACCTAATGAATAAGCTCTTATTAATAGGCAACCAGATTAAAATATAAAGTCACAGTCTGGACCAGATGGATCCACTATTGGGTTTTACCAGATATATAAAGTTTTTGAACACTAATTCTTTGTAAATTATTTAATAAAATATAAAAGAATGGAACACTAACTTAATTTACACTAATTTAATGGAATCAAATTTACTTGATGATCCCAGTATTACCCTGATACCAAAACACAGTAAATACATAGCAGCAATAACAAAGAAAATTGTAGAGCAACATGTCTGATACGTATGTATATATGTATGTATTGTATGTGTGTATATATATATGTATATATGGAGAGAGAGAGATATCCTAGAGACTCCACTAGGAGAATCTTAGATCTTAGATCTGACTAATGCTTTAAGAAAAACAACAGGATAAAAAAAATCAACATACAAAACCTGGGAGATTTTCTCTACACCAAAAATAAATTTGCTGAAAAGAATTCAGGAGAAAAATCCCACTTGTAACAACTTCAAACAATAATCCTATAGATAGTTATTTATTCTTTACAGTGGAAAGTTTTAGACATTGAAGAAGATATTAGAAGATGGAAAGACCTCTCATTCTCATTGCTCATAGATAGGCCAAATTAATATAGGAAATATGTCTATATTACAGATAGGGATATTTAGATTGAATGAAATCGCCATCAAAATGTCAATGGAATTCTTTGCAGAAATAGGCCAATCAATCCTGGTTTTCATATGGAAGCAAAAAAGATCCCAAATAGCCAAGGCAGTCCTAAGCATATAGAGCAATGTTTGGAGAAGACTCTCTAACTGACTTCAATTATATTGCAGGGCCATAGTAACAAAACCCAGCATGGTAACAACATGAAAGGAGATAGGCAGGTCAATGCAATAGAATAGATGGCCCAGATATAAAGCCATGCAATCACAGGAGCCTAAGTTTTGACAAAGATGCCAAAAAATATACATTGGAGTAAAGACAGACTTCAAAAAATAATGCTGGGGAAAGTGGATATCCACATGTGGAAGAGTGAAAATAGCTTCCTATTTCTTGCCCTATTTCCTGCCCTCTATAAAAATCAGCTTCAAATAGATCAAAAACCCTAATGTAAGACTCAGAACTCTGGAGCTGTTAGAGCAGAAAGTCAGGAAAGCACTATAAGATACAGGAATAGGCCAAGACTTCCTGAACAGGACTCTGGTTGTTCAGGAAATAACACCAACAATTGAAAAACGGAAACACGTGAAATTTCAAAGCTCTGTACAGCAAGGAAAATAGCTAATCAAACCAAGAGGCAGTTTACAGAATGGGAATAAAACTTTGACAGCTATACACTTGACAGAGGATTGATATCCAGAATATACAGAGGACTCAAAGGAATAAACGGTCCATTCCCAAACAAGCCAGACAATAGTGGGCTAATGAAATGGACAGACAGTTTTCAAAAGATGAAAACACAAAGAACTGTCAGACACTTGAGAAATCTTCAACCTGCTAGGCATAAGAGAAAGGTGACTTAAAACTGTGTTAAAATTCCATCCGTCCCCAGCAGAATGGATATCATGAGTGGAGAGAAATTCGACACAGGAAACTGTACCTACCGATGGTAAGAAGGAACATAGGTCAGCCAGTATGGGAATCAATACGGAAGTGCCTTAAAACATTAAAGGTAGGCAGGCCTACCACATGACCTAGCTTTACCACCCCTGGGCATTTTACTCAAAGAGCTCAAAATCAACATCTTAAAGAAATCTTGCATGGCAATGTATATTCCTACAGTGTTCATAATAGCTAAGTAACGGAAACAAGCCAGGGGTCGAACAACAGAAGATAGGAAATTGTGGCAAAGTGGAACTTTTCACAACTTTAAAGAAGAAAGTTCTTTGCTTCATATTAAGCCAATATGTACCTGAAAGGCAAATCTCATTTTCTCTCATATGTGTTTCCTAGATTTTGTACTGATACATAAAATCATGTGCATATATATGACACCAGAGCAGAAATAGAATTATCTAAGGGCATAAAGGAAACTAAAAGGAGACAGGAAGGTTAAAACAAAACAAAACAAAAACAAGAGGTTTGTGGCTTACTGGGAGAGTTACTCAGCATACAACATATAGCTGTATAAAAAGTCCTTATGGAACACAATACCATGTGCAATGAATATATACAATGAACCATTCAATTTATAAGGAGATCACACTGTTTCTGGGCTAGAAACCAGAAAGCGTGGTGGTCAGACAGAAATGACTCCGGCATTTAAATTTGTGACCATAGCTGAGTGGAGAGACTCTGGGGCTTCAGTTTCATTATTGACTTCATGTGGCATGATCATAATTGAATGGGCTTTCATTTACAGAGTTGTTACATTGCCTCGCATGATCAAGTGCTCCATTAAATTTTAACTTCCTTTTTAAGCTGCTAATACACAATATGCCTCACAGTGTTGTTCTGTACCTCTTTCGGTGCTGAGCAATGATGACAGAAATTAGATGCATTAATATACGAACTTACTGTAATTTATATTGGCTTTTCTCTATGAAAGCTTACAAGGTTTGCTCAGGCTATAACTCATGCAGAGAGGTGGTAATTATCTTGATGACTGGGAAGGAACCATGTTGGGAACATTTTCCCTGAGTGTTTAGCATCTGTGGCTCACTGTACCCAGGGTTCTGGAAATACCTCAGATGTTTACCATGGATGTTTATCCTCTCTTTGGTACTTGCTTTTGGCATTTTTATTAAAAATTTAAAACACTCCTATATTTTTATTAAAAATTCCCTACTTGCTTATGGCAAAAAAACTTGAAAATATGGGTAAGTAAAATGAAGCATGAATTATTAAAAATCTATGCATAATCCTACACTGCTTTTCTGGATATTTTCTTATGGTATTACACTCAATATGGACAGGAAATGGAGTCTCTCTCACATCCATGTGGGCATTTCCTTAATATAATGCATGGGTTGTCTTTTTCTTTTAACCAGATAGCCATGAGATTTTTTTCAGAGGAGGTACAGCCTGGGTTTTCAAATACTTTTCAATACATAGATAAATGAATAACTTACTGTGTGCTGTAGCCAGGTTAGCTGCTTCAAGTTCTCTACTACTACTAATATCCTGTTTGAAGCATATTTGGTAATTTCTAGTAATTTTTAAAACTTTTGCATACAATAAATATTGTACTTAAGCAAAATTCTCACATACGTTTACATTTTTAAAGATTTATTTATTTTATATGTATGAATATCTTGCCTGCAGGTGTGTATGTGTAACATTTGCCTGCTTGTACTTGCAGAGGCCAGAAAAGGGCATCAGATCCTCTAGAACTGGAGTTACAGGTGGGCTGTGCACTGCCACGTGGGTGCTGGGAATGGAATCAAGGTCCCTGGCAAGAGCAAGCACACTTAACCTCGAGCCATTTCTCCAGCCTCAAGTTTACACTTCTTAACTGTGGAAAATGCCAGAGCTATAGAGATTAGACATTTACTCTCATTTTTGGATTATGACCTTACAAGGTAAGAATTAACAGACAGTAGGGAGCTCTCCTGTTGGGGTGTGAATGAGCTGAGCCTTCCTCGCTGATATTCTTCCTACAAAAATACTCAGTCTTCAAACTAAAGCAAGGAGGACCATCATTTACACTGTGTGTGTGTGTGTACATGTGCACATTTGTACATAATGCATGCCACATTGTGATGGTGACTTTAAAAAATACAAACAGCTAGAAACCCTAAGTTTCGGTGGTTTTTTGTTTTGTTTTGCTTTGTTTTAATCACCAACTGATTTCCTTGACTACTTCCCATGATTTTGTAGGAAGCTGCTATCCCATTTGCCTTGAATATTCAGAGTAGTTTCAAGTCTGCTTGCACAAGTATCATAGCACATTTAAAAATCCAAGAGCTGAGATTGTACCTTACAGGTTGAGAGTTCACCTAGCACGCATGAGGCTCTGGGTTCAATCCCTACTACCACCAAATAAATAAATAAATAAACTCATAGACACATAAATAAAACTCCAAAGCTGAGGCTATATACCAGAATAACAAGTCAGAATTTCTGGAAGTGAGACTTAGGTTTTGTTTCTTGGGTTGTCATGACTATGATTGGCCCAGTAACTTAACAGATAGCCTTGTCTCACTGTGGTTAGAGCTCCTAGAATTCTGAAATCACTAATTAAGGAGAGTCCTGCCCTCTGCAAAGGCCCTGATGGATGATCCTCCCTTGCTTTTCCTTCACTCTGACAGTCCTCGGCTTCTCTCCAGCCTCTACTCTGTCCTGCACCTCCTCTTCCTTTTTCTCATCAAGTTGTACTTGGATAAGGTATCTATCTTAACCCAATATGACCTCATCACTCATTTGGTTACATCTTCAATGAGTGTATCGCTCATTCCTTCACACTCACAAGTGGGGTGGGGAGCTAGGACTTGAGCCTACTTTTGAAGGCTGAGGGATGACACAATACAGCCCAGTATGTGAGGCAGAGTCCTTTGGTGGTTCGGTAGCACAGGAGGCAAAGCAGAGAACCCCATCATTGAGAATAGTGCTTCTCAAATTGAGTGTGCTTGTAAATTGAGGATCTAGATAAAATGCACTATGATTTGTTAATGTTGAAGTGAGCCCGAGAGCCCGCACTTACCAAGTGTTTATGTGGCACCCATGCTATTGAAGTAGCCGAGCAGAAGGAGTAGTTTGGCAAGGAAGGATTCCATGCAACTTTGGCAATGCACCACCACCCCATGTAACTACAGTTTCGTGTAATATGCATACATCCCTCTTTGAATGGAATACCTACCTGTTAGCAACCTAGAACCCCACCTGACTTAGACTGCATGTATAACTGCTTTAAACAATGCAAACAAGTTACTCCCAGTAGCAGGCCCTTGGCACTGCTGGTTTCTGTTTGAACATGTCCTGTCACACATTTGGGAACTATGAGCAATGAGCTAAAACTGCCTAGACTAGCCTGCATTCCCAAAGGGAATTTGAGAAGCACTACTCCCTGCTTAATTGCTATGCTATAGAACTACCTGAGGATTCAGTTGTTGCTGCTTCATAAACTGGGCTATTGTAGGTCACCTCTTGCCCTTCAAAAGTACTTTAGGGAGAACCCCTTATCTATCATCTTCTGTCTGTATATGATTAGGCAAATACATGATTAAAATAAGATGCATTTTGGGAAGGGGCATGCCTAGCAAGCAAGGTCTATGTAACTCAAGCCTGCCAGTCAAAATGGAGAAGCTTCCAAACTACACCCTTATAACTAAACTCCCCCGACTTGTAGCCCAATAATAGGAAGCCCCAAATAGTAGCTGGGGCCCTTGAGTACCTTTATGAGGCCCACTGTCAGTCTTAACCATGTATCTTGCTATAGTCTGTACTATCATGTCACTCCGAATAATTATTTAATCATCTTTGTAATCTGTGTGCACCCTTATTTCATTCTTGAATAAGATGTCAAAAACCTGGAAACAGCCACCCCGTATCCCAACCACTCATAACATTGTATCTACACCTCGAATAAGGCCCTTGAAAGCTTTGTGAGCTGCTCCGTGGCTCCACCTCTGTCCCTTAGGCTCAGGAGCCAGCATCTATTTTTTTTATTTTTTATTTTATTTTTTTCCATTCAAAAAAATTTTACATTTCCTCCCCTTCTCCCAGTCCCCTCCTGCTCCCCCCTCCTCCCTCCCGCTGCTTCCTTAAAAGAGGGCATGGTGCCCTGCCCTGTGGGAAGTCCAAGGCCCTCCACTCTCCATCCCGGCCTAGGAAGGTGTGCATCCAAATAGACTAGGTTCCCAAAAAGATAATACATGCAGAAGAGATAGGTCCTAGTGTCATTGTTGATGGCTTCTCAGTCTGCCCCCATTGGCAGCCACATTTAGAGAGTCCAGTTTGATCATATGCTTGTTCAGTCCCGGTCCAGCTGGATTTGGTGAGCTCCCATTAGATCAGGCACACTGTCTCAGTGAGTGGTCCAGCCCCTCACGGTCCTAACTTCCTTGCTCATCTTCTCCCACCTTCTGCTCTTCGACTGGACCTTGGGAGCTCAATCCAATGCTTTGATGTGAATGTGGGTCTCTGTCTCTATCTCCATCCATCGGACGACATTTCTATGGTGGTGATCAAGATATTCATCAGTGTGACTATGGGACAATGCTAGTTCTGGCACCCTAGTCTACTCTGCTGCCCAAGGACCTAGCTGGGGACATCCGTGTGGACACCTGGGTTCTCCTCTAGAGCCAAGTATCTTGCCAGTCCTAAAATGAATCCCATAATGTAGATATCTTATTCCCTTCTCCAATATCCACCTTTCCTCCATCTCCACCCTCCCACTCCCCCAAGCTCTCCCCAGTCCTTCCCTTCTCCCTTCTCCTTCCCCCTTTCCCCTTTCCCCACCGCTCACCTCCACCTCTATCCCAGCCCCCGTATTCCCAGCTTTTGCCTGGCAATCTTGTTTGCTTCCAATTTCCAAGAGGATCTATATATGTTTTTCTTTGGGTTCACCTTGCTATTTGGCTTCTCTGGGCTTGTGAGCTATAACCTTAGTGTCCTTTGTTTTATGGCTAGGGTCCACTAATGAGTGAGTACATACCATAATCGTCTTTTTGGGTTTGGGTTACCTCACTCAGGATAGCGTTTTCTATTTCCATCCATTTGCATGCAAAATTCAAGATGTCATTGTTTTTTACCGCTGAGTAGTACTCTAATGTGTATATATTCCACACTTTCTTGATCCATTCTTCCATTGAGGGGCACCTAGGTTGTTTCCAGGTTCTGGCTACTACAAATAATGCTGCTATGAACATAGTTGCAGAAATGCTTTTGTAGTATGATTGGGCATCATTTGCGTATATTCCCAAGAGTGGTATTGCTGGATCCTGAGGTAGGTTGATTCCCAATTTCCTGAGAAACCACCACACTGATTTCCAAAGTGGTTGCACAAGTTTGCATTCCCACCAGCAATGGATGAGTGTTCCCCTTACTCCACATCCTTTCCAGCATAGGCTATCATTGGTGTTTTTGATTTTAGCCATTCTGACAGGTGTAAGATGGTATCTCAAAGTTGTTTTGATTTGCATTTCCCTGATCACTAAGGAATTTAAACATGACCTTAAGTATCTTTTGGCCATTCGAACTTCTTCTGTTGAGAATTCTTTGTTCAGATCATTACCCCATTTTTTAATTGGGTAACTTAGCATTTTAATGTCTAGTTTATTGAGTTCTTTGTATATTTTGGAGATCAGACCTTTGTCCGATGTGGGGTCAGTGAAGATCTTCTCCCATTCAGTAGGATGCCTTTTTGTCTTAATGACAGTGTCTTTTGCTTTGCAGAAGCTTCTCAGTTTCAGGAGATTCCATTTATTCATTGTTGCTCTTATTGTCTGTGCCACTGGGGTTTTACATAGGAAGTGGTCTCCTGTGCTCATGTACTGCAGGCTACTTCCCACTTTCTCTTCTATCAGGTTAAGTGTGGTCGGATTTATATTGAGGTCTTTAATCCATTTGGATCAAAATCCCAACAAAATTCTTCACAGACCTTGAGAGAACAATAACTAAGTTTATATGGAAAAACAAAAAGCCCAGGATAGCCAAAACAATCCTATACAATAAAGGAACTTCAGGAGGCATTACCATCCCTGACTTCAAACTCTATTACAGAGCTACAGTAATGAAAACAGCTTGGTATTGGCATAAAAACAGAGACG
>PVIU01002381.1:60730-84996 GCA_004026605.1 Ondatra zibethicus | reverse complement strand
TGAATCGAAGACCCGGATATTAATACACAAACCTATGAACACCTCATATTTGACAAAGAAGTTAAAAGCATACAATGGAAGAATGAAAGCATCTTTAACAAATGGTGCTGGCATAACTGGATGTCAACCTCTAGGAGAATGAAAATAGATCCTTATCTATCTCCATGCACAAAACTCAGAGCCAGCATCTATTTCTGGAAGAGGAAAGGAATTCATTTATCCTTCTAACTTACATGGCCCAGCCTATGCTTCCTCCATGCCTACCTTCCCAAATGAGTGTGTGTATCTAATAGACAACAGCTTTATCAGTCTTTCAACTTGCTGTATAATTTTTAGCAGAACTTTTATCCTCAGGCTAAAAAAAATTTAAATCACATTTAAACAGAACAAAATGCAGCCTTACTAGAGATAGAAATTGATAAGAACAAACCCTGCTGGGATTTGTTTCACACGGCTTTCTAAAATAACTTGAAACTTCTCTAGCTGGGATTAAAAATAACGAAGAGGCGTACTCGCTGGGCACAACAAAGACAAAATAAAATAACATTTTGACAGATTCAGGTTTTTTTTTTCTGTTGGATCACAGATGCCATTTTCTTTTATTTGACTCCTCTCTGGACTTTAATCAGAAATCAACTTGTGGACTTATTTAAACAACTTTGGCCAAGTAAGGAGAAAGGTAGACTTTGCAAAAGACTTGAAGGGTGGCTGGTATTATTGTATTATTTAGTTAGGATGAAATATGACTTAGCAAAATGAAGAACAAAGGGTTCTCTCCCTTAATTTTTATTTTTATATGTCAACTCTAAAAAAGTACCACATACACTTCAGCTAGAATCTCCAATAATTAACATTTTTCATTTTTTGCCTCTGTTTTTCATTTGCAGTTTTGACAAGTCACATGAATATTGCACACGACATAGCCCTTCTCATGTGAATATTAAAATCAATGCACCCATGAGCAAGAACTTTCTCCTAACAAACCCCAAAGGCCTCGATCACACTCACGAAATCTAATGTAAATAACACTTTCAAAAAGGCAGTCCATTAAAAACAAAACAAAAAAAGTCTCAATTCTCCCTATGTTTTCTTAATAGTTGAGGTTCTTTTTCTTTCTTCCTTTGAATTATTATTCTGATCAAGGTCAAACAGGGCTTACTTATTTCATCAGGTTTTTATGTTCTTCCTTTACTTTTTAAATTTTATTTTATGTGTATGGTTGCTTGCCTGCTTTTATGGACACGTAGCACCTGTATTATGTACATGTATCATGTACATGCCCATTGACTGAGGAGGTTAGAAGAGAGAGGCAGATCTTCTGGAATTGGCATTACAGATAGCTACTAGCCACCATGTGGGTGTTGGGAATCAAACTCAGGCCCTCTGTAAGAGCAAAAAGTGCTCGAAACATCTGAATTCTATCTCCAGCCTGCTCTCTTGGTTTCTTTCCTTGTTTTAGTAATTAATACGTAATTGCAAGATGATACTCTGAGATTACCTGGACTTAATACATTTGTACTCATATGCCTCAATAGATGCTTTCAAGTCAATATTAGTGGAAATTGCAGAATGTAGACTTTCCGTTCTATCATTTCTTCTACTGGTCATAAGCGATGTAGCATCCTTTCGTTGAGATCTTTTCCCACCTATCTCTATGTTTTATAATTGCTATAACCTTATGACTCTAATTTGGCCTGTGTGTGCTAGCTCCTGCTCCTCTTGTATGTTTCCTGATCTTTTTTTTTTTTTTTTTTTTTTTTTTTTTTTTTTTTTTTTTTTTTTTTTGGCTATACCACAGGCCTTGAATGTTTTCCTCCATTCCATACCCTAGAATGGAGAATGGTGCTCAGCAACAAAGACCTGGTTGCTTGTTATGTCCACTTAAAACCTTTAAATAAACAATGCATAAGAATTGTATCCAAAATGATGGTATTTACAATTCATATCTTAATGTCTTATTTCCCTTTGCTCCATGGAATGCTTATGTTTTACTTTTCTGATGGTAAAAATCCTGGCTCCCAAATCATTAATATAGCTAAGTAATTTGTTCTGTCTTATGGTCTATACAAAATTAAGTCATAATTACCAAATCAAGACTCTGCTGGTCAACAACCAACTAAAAGACTCCATGATATCTTTATACTCCTTTTTTGTGTTTGTTTCATTTTAATTTAAATAATTGTGGGTTCACTTTCAGTTGTAGCAAAGTATTTAGATCCACTGATCTCTTGACTCAGACTTTGTCACTGGTAACCTCTTGAGAACAAGAATTGATCATCATCCAGGATTTAGACAGCCTACCATCCCATGACCCTCTACCCAGGTTTACCATATTCCTGTGCATGTGTTACCCGTGGTCTGTGCATTGAATCCTTTCACCCTTCTGGCAGAATCACTCAGGTCCTCTACTACAGTGAAGATGCTCACTTAGTCCATGTCCCAAGGTCCATCCAATGGACCTTATCACCCTCTCCCAACTTTCAACCTGTGTCTCTTACCCATGGCAGTCACTCTACTATTCTCCTTCCCAGAATTCTTGAATGCTTTTTGTGTTAACTAACAATGGAGCTCAGGCCCTTATTCTTGCTAAGTAAACTTTCTGCCACCGAGCTGTATCCCCAGCACACTATTTTTCACATTTTGCCATTCCATGAAGTTATATTAATGGTGTCACACACTACCCCTCCTCAACTTGATTCTCTCCTCAGTAGATATGCTACAAGATCTAGTAAGTCTCAGTCGCAAAATATCATATCTCTCCAGTATCATATCTCTCTGCTCCAAGAAGCACTTTAAGAGTGCAGGGACCATTGTGTGACCAGCATCTGGCACCTCCTTAGCATCCTTTCTATGTTTAGAAAGTATTCCACTAATGACATACAAAGTTAAAGTGTTGTTCTTTGTGGTTATGCTATAAATCCATCAGAAAGTTAAATTCACTTGATTTTTGCATTTACTATTTTAGTTTGTGATATAAATATATTTTGGGTTAACTTTATGGGAAATTGTTTTGCTATAACATTGAGAAGGTAAAATTTTGTTAAAGATCATAATCAGAGAAGTCAAATCCAATGGGATTTGATTAATCCTTTATTTCCCTGCTATGAATATTTCACAGGCAATATTTCTTAACAAAAATTTTATTGACTTTTCATACATTGGGCAAAAAAAGTTTGTCATACATACCAATTTTAATTATTTTCTTTATTTCTTTCACAGAACTGTCATAAAATTTTGTCTGAATAATTTTTTGCAACTCTTGTATTCTATTTTAGCTAGTTCTTAGGTACCATTTTTTCCTAGTCATTTTCCAAGTGAAAATCAACATGATGTATAAGTGTTTTTTTTTTACAGTAGATAAACATTCCACTCACACACTTTTAATAACTCAACACAAAGTTGGGAACATCTTAAGAACGAATTATACTCATTCCTTTTTATCAGTCATGACATGAAGTACAAGACCCAGGTCCCCCAACTATCTCCACCCCATTCCACCCTTCCTGTCTCCTGAACCTATGAACTGTGTTTCCTGAAACTCATGATCTGTTGTCATCAAATGTTCCTCCTCATCAGAACCTCACCCTGGAAACTCCTTCACTTATTGTTCTAGCTGAGTCTTGGTTCCACAATCTTCATGCCACTGAGTCTGGAAGGCAGATGTATCCCCCTGACTTTTCCAGGGTTGTTGCGTCTTCTTACTTCCACCTGCCAGAGTTGGACAATCTCCGCCTCATCTCACTGGCGCCTCTTCTTGGTAGAGTTCTCTATTTCCCCCATTTTGGGGTCCTAGCCCATCATTTTATTCCTTTCTTATCTTTTTAAGTTGCTGTTTTAATAAAAATAATAGAGATTAGATCAGTATTTAAGTATGTACTATGCTTGGGCATGGACTTAGTGCTATTATTGGCCCATTACTTAGGAGACTGTATTTTGTTATTTTAAAAAACTGAAATAATGAGGATAACTGTCAGATTAATTTGGACATTTAAACCATGGAATGGTATTCAAATTACCATACAGAAAACTTATGTTCGAATATTTGAATACTGCATCATAGCAACAAGATAGTTGATTGAGATAAGCAAAAAAATTAGAATATGAAGATCTGTCTGCAGACCAGTACTGTTTTTGTTCTTTATTGGTACTGAAAAACAATGCAAGAAATTGATGAAAAGTCAGAGGTGAGCACAGACAAGCAAATGAAATTAACTCTAGGTTTGATTATTCTTAAAAAGGTATGTTTGTACATATGTTTGACATTATTGATTGGTATTTCACAAAGTCTGATGAAGGAGTTCTCAATGTATTAAAACACTAGCTTATATTTTCTAAATTCAGGAAATTTCTGGTCCTGAGAATTCATATTGATTTGGAAAAAATATTTTTATTTCTTCTCTGAAGAACTGATTCAGTAATATCTACACCAGGGAAATTTCTATAACATAAATTAGCCTGCACATTTCTTCTTGATTAAATATGACAGAGATCCGAGTCCCAGTTGGTTACTGCAGAGCCAACTTACCAGATTTAAATTACTTCTTAGCTTGAAACTTTTTGAGATATGTGATATTTGAGGTTATAAATTTTGTGTATTTATTTCAGAGGGTTGTTGGTTTTTTATATTGTATCAGGATAGGAGCTTAATCTATTTTAAATATTTGTTGAGCAAAGTAGAGAAATGTAAAATGTTACGAAAGACCTTCCTACTTCTCAGTGCAAAACAGATAGGGGTTCCTGATGCTAGTCTCTGCTTCACACTGAGTGCAAATACACACAAATTGGTGCATAAATCCTTAGTGTCTTCAAGCAATGCAGGAAAGCCTGAATTCCTTTCTCTCTCCCGCATAGGACAGGCATGATCAATATAAATTAATTACTTCATTTGTTGTGCTTTATAAACAGAACTGAAAATTGACAAAGCCAATATACATTGCCTCACATTTCAAACTTAGTACGAAGGCATTGAACTATGTATAGCAACATAGTTTCTATTAGCCTTATCTTGAAGTGGTTAAAGGCAGTTTTTAGCTCTTACATCCCGAAAAATGTTGCCTGAGACCTTAACTGTTCCCCAAGATAATTATTACTGTTCTGGGATCAAGATATTTCCTTGAATTGGGGCATAAAAGAAGAACATGAGATGACTCCAGGGGTAAAGCTGAGAGCTTAAGAAGGACTTGATGTTAAATTCTTCATGTAGGATTTTGTTGATCATCAATGAAATGGAATGAAACCTATATCCAAATTAATTTGGTGTTTAAAAATATTATTAGTTCTGTACTTAGAAGAAAACAGAGAGTTGTCTGGTGCCAGAAATGTACATCATCCCTAGTGTATGAACTCCCAGGGAATGGGACCTCTAATAGTATATAAGAAACTCTGGTTCTATGCAGTGTGGCTTTTCTTTCCGAGTATGACCTTTGTTCTTAGATAAATCCTTTTAAGGTAGATACCAGGATTACAAGCTGAACAACTCCAGGGAAAGCAGGAGTTTTCTCCTCTGGTAGGATGAAAAGCATCTTCCAGCACCATGAACTCTAGTCAAGGGGGGGTAAAGTTTCTAGTTTGGCATCAGCTCAGTTTTCCATGTTCAGCGACTTAAATAAGTGTTATTTTCACCAATAAAGACTTACTGCTGGGGCTGACGAGATGGCTCAGTGGTTAAGAGCACTGACTGCTCATCCAGAGGACCTGGGTTCAATTCCCAGCACCTACATAGCAGCTCACAGCTGTCTGTAACTCCAGTTCCAGAGAATCTGACATCATTATACCAATGCACATAAAATTGAGTTAAATAAAAGTTTTTTTTTAAAGACTTACTGCCAGGTCATGGAGGATAATCAAGAGCCTTGTCAATAGCCCATGATATTTTTTGGAGGGGTGTCTATGGGACTGCTTTGGCCAATGACTCTACAAGTTGTAACCTACTCCTGGTACTGGAGATTGAATCTGGTGGTATATCTAGTTGGTGCATTTTCCTCTCCATTATTGCTATAAAGATGTATGACACAGATAACCAATGGTGGTTTGAAAGAAAAGAGAGTGGCACTATTAGGAGGTGTGGCCTTGTTGGAGCAGATGTTGTTTTGTTAAAATAAGTAAGTCACTTATTTGTTAAAATAAGTGTGGAAGTGGAGACAGGCATTGAGGTTTCCTATGCTCAAGCCATGTCCAGTGTCTCAGTTCACTTCCTGTTGCCTGCACAAGAAGTAGACTCTCAGCTACCTCTCCAGCACCATGTCTACCTACACACCACCATATCCTGCCATGATGATATTAGACTGAGTCTCTGAAATTGTAAGCCACCCCATTAAATGTTTTCCTTCATAACAGTCGCCATAGCCATGGTATCTCTTCACAGCAATAGAAACCCTAAGACAGAACCACAGCTGGCTAATGTGCAACGAGTGAGAGATGTTGGAGCACATGGCCCTAAATGGTATGTCCCCATCAATCTCCTCTTCTCCAGGATCAGGGAATCTATGAAGAACAGGAGGCAGAAAGATTTAAGAGTCAGAGGTGGTAGATATCTGACTTCAAGGAAAGAACATAATCCCAACACAGCAGAGCTAATACACATATGGACTCACAGAGACTGCGACAATATATACAAGACCTAAACAAGTTCAAAGCACACAAAATCCCATCACGAAGAAGGTGAGGTGGACACAAAATCATACTTCTAACCTAGAGGTAATTTGCAGTTGGTACTGTCAAGGACCAGCCTTAATAAAAAATACCTCTTGCCAGGGTAGAGGCATGGGGATTTAGAAAATAGCAGTAAAGAATATGAAGATTTGAACAAAAATAATAAAATGTAGAAACATACAAAATAGTACTGGGAGGGAGTTCCAGTGAGTACTGAAATCCACCTGTGTTTAATTTCCAATTGTTTAAAATACCCCTGACCACAAAAGGTAGGAGTAAGACAAAAACTGCATTAACATGATACAAGGAAATGAACAGACCAGTTGAAGGTCATGAGCTACATCCATAGTTAAACATTCTGTTGTTAGCACAAAACAAGTAATGCTCACATCCTAGACTAAAACATTCTGTAGGCAAACCACTCCCTGGATGGAATCCAAAGCTATTTCCCTTAAGGGAACTGTAGCTTAGTTAAATCCATAGACTTTTGTTTGAGGTAGAAACATCTTCTCTATTCCTGAAATACAAAGTCAGGCTATTAGCCACACCTGTTGACAATAACCTTGCGAGGACAAAACTCTCTGACCTAAATCTAGGTGGGACCTTTTTTGAGGTAGAAACACAACAACTTTGAAGGAATAGAGGCAAGTTCCAACTCTCTGACCTTTGGTTAACATGGAAATAGGCTCACATTTTTGGGCCTCCACGTGGTACCTCTCGGGAAAGGTAAACAGTTTTCTACAATGGAGTGACACTGGGCACATTACTACAGTGCAGGCCCCGTGCCAAGGAGCGGTCAGCCAATATAGAATGGGCTCTATGTCCTTGTGCAGGTATTTTCTGTTCTGTTTTGTTTTGATGTCTTTTTTGTCTTATTGTTTTTTATTTGTTTGTTATTAGCTTTTTGGTTTTTGCTTGATGTGTTTTATATATATATATATATATAGAGAGAGTGATCATGAAGTTGGATAGGTAGGAATATGGGGGGGAGCTGGGAGGGAAAAGAACATGATAAAATATATTGTACATAATTCTTTTAATTAAAAAGAAATTAAATCATCTTATTACCAATTATATTAAAATATCTTAGGTAAGAGATTCATTGGCCTCACCTGAATCCTGGACTAATTTGTATGGTCAAGGACACAGTGTCCTCATCAAGGGGGCTGAATTATCACACTAACTAGGTAGGATAGGAGAAGAGGGATTTCCCTGGTCAGCAAAAAGTATTGAATAAACTATTTATTGCATTTCAGCATCAAATGATTTGGACCTGTTCTAACACAAAAATCTTCCAGTTCATCTAAAAACAAATCATACATCTCATTTGCAAGGAAGTAGTTGTTAGCTTAAACAATATACCATACAATAATCTATAGCATTCAGAGTAGTTGCAGGACAATGCCTGACACTCAGGCAGAATGATGGAAGTAGAATTATGGGATGTCGTGGCCCAATTGGCAAGGTCATCTATATGGGTAAGTTACTAGATAGATATATACACATACACATGTTTTAGATAAATATTCATAGAATTTACAAAGTATGTTGTATGTATTAGCCCTAGGAAATCCGTTGACTTACAATTGAATCTAAAACTCTCAGAAACAAACTTTCTAAAGCCATTTGGACCTCTCAGTCTCTTTCTTTTCCTGGTGCCCTTTAGAAACATTTTCTCCACAATCATGAACTCTTCTGAACGGTACGAAAGGACACTTAGTGCTTGGGGTTATCTATGCTTCATACTTTACAAAGCCCATTCACATGCATTATTTCATTAGCTCATCTCATGTTATAATGGAATCCATATGCTTCATACATATTTATGAGTCTTTTCAGGTAACCATTAAACAAATTTCTCTGCCAACATGGAGCGCGTTTCAGTTTTATGTAACGATGAAATAAAATGACTCCCATCCCCACCTTGCTGCTGCTTCTTGCAGAGCTTTGACAACAGAGTGGCTAAGCTTCTGCCTTTGAGTTTTTCATAGTTAGTCATCCCCAAATAAAGGCAGCACAGGCTTAGGCAGCCTACCATAAAGCCATGGGCGATCTTTCTCTTTCGTGGATGCCTTTCCCTCTGCCATCTCTATGGTTAAGGCCTATCCATTGTTTCCTAATTGCTTCCACAGTTGGTCTTTTTTGCTCTGAGTGTGATTCTCCAGGCCAACAGGAGTTGCCTCTTAGCCAAGATACTTCACTGAGATAGGAAAAGATTAAAAACAGGACAGTCTTTCAGGGAGGATGATTACCTGGTATGAAGAGGGAGAATGTATTTTTCCCATTATTACTGGGATAAAGTTAGGATGCAACTGAGAAGAAATTTAGTTATAGACCCAATGAGGCTAAAACTCTATTCAGCCAAGAGCTTTCCCTCTCAAAATGAATCCCAATGTGGGACATGCAAACAATGTCACACAATGAGGTGATTTTAGTAAGTATTTAACATTTCAACAGCTTTATAGGATAGAGATGGAATCTGTAAACTATATATGTTTTGACATGTTTATAGCCAGAAGAGCACCTCTGCAAATCAAGATCAGAAGCAGACCCATCATCTCAAAAATTTTATTCCACTTCCTATCAGTGAGAACCTCCCTGATAAATGAGATATCTCTTTACATTTTGTCTTATATTCCTGCCCAGTGTTATCCCACAAGATAGAAAGACGTTGTGTGTATATGTTTCCCTGAACATTTAGTGGAGATGTAGAGTTTGCAGCCTAGCTTAGCTGAGGCTAGCTGTCCTGTTCAGTCAACTCTACTCTCTTTTATCCCCAGATGACTTCACCTGAATGTGCAGAGATACAGACAGATTTATCTTCAACCACTTTTTAAACTTTTGTAGATTTGCTTGGTTATATCACAGTCTCTCTTTTCTTCTGGCCTTCCTTCCAGACATTGTCTCTAGAATTGGCTTCTAAATTTTAATTAAGAGTGCCTTTGGTTTGAGCCCTAAATTAAAATGTTCAGAGTTTCTTCCTCTAGTGTCAGGTTCAAGGAAGGCAGCCAAATGTGAAGTGCTAAGAAAAAGGTAGATGCTCTGGGCCCTGCAAACACCTCCCTTCATACTGTAGTGATTCATATGTAAAGTGGGTTCATAAGATGCCTTAGCTAGAATCTGTTTTGAACAGTAAGTCGGTAAGACAATAACAAAACACATACCTCCCCCCCTCCCCTCAGTATAATGACACTTATCTAGGATTACACAGCTGTCCAATAGCAAAGCATATGTGAAACTTGATCGTTCTGAATTGGAATGTCAAGAGCCTTCCACTTTCTGGCTCCTCCTGCTGGCCTTCTTGTTGGGTTTAGCTGTTTAAGATGAAGAGGGTCAGAAGTAGAGAGACTATGATATCAATTCAAAGTCTTTTGGGGTTTTGTCAGCATAGAATGCCCGAGATAAGATTATAGTGCTATATTATTTGTGTGTTTTAATAAATAAAGCTTGCCTGAAGATTAGGTGGTAAAGCAAGCACACTAGTCAGCCATTCAGGCCAGTCAGTGGTGGCACACACCTTTAGTTATAGGACTCAGGAAACAGAGGCAGATGGATCTCTGTGAGTTCAAGGCTACTCTGGGCTACACTAGATCTATCCAGAAACAGATCCAGGTGGTGGTGGCTCACACTTCTAATCCCAGTGTTTGGGAATCACATACCTTTAATCTCAGCACTAGCGGGTGGAGACAGGAGTGGCTGGACATAGAGAAGAATACAAAGGGGGAAGAGACAGGAACTCAGTGGGGTGTGGAGTCTGAGGATTTGTGGAAACAGAATCTCCCGCCCTTTCTGTCTGAAGAACTGGTAGAGGTAATGCTTGGCTGCTTTGCTTTTCTGATCTTCAGCTTGAACCCCAGTATTGGTCTCTGAGTTTTTATTATTCATGCTACATAAGATATTTTTGGCACTCTATAAATACTGCCATATCAAGTACTAAAATTGTTAATTCATATTTGTTGAATTCTTTCTGTAAGCCAAGAAATATTTGAAGTTCTCTGCATGGACTGACTTGTTTAATCATTCCAACAGTCTATTGCTGAGGAGCAGGTGCAGAAAAGTCAATTTTGCTGCCGTAATGAAGTTAGTGTCCAAGAATGAGCATGCCTTTTGGAAGTGAACCTTTCTTATCTCGGCTGACGGAGACAACAGTACAATGCCATTGTGTGTAGCAAAGATTCTTTTTCCAAATGAAAGGGGGCTTGGAGGTGATATTTCTAATGTGAGGTCAAATGATAAGCCTTATGAATAACTCCTTTAGATGACAAGCATTTCATTAATACCTGGAGGAGGAAGGATCAAAACAACCTCTGTAAACCAGAGACTTTGTAGAAAATGAGAAATGAAACACTAGGCCGAAGGGAGAATTCTTATAATATTAAAAGTAGGCTCTTTTGTGGAAGAAGATACAGTCGTTCAGGACTCAGCCCACTAAAGGTCATTTGCAACTGGTAAGCTTTGTGTAATGCATATTTATTTTAGACAGTTCCCGCCTACTTTCCTGATAGTGACACTGTGGATTTGAATATAAGGAATGCTTTAATTTTTAAGGAAAAGTCATAATCTTTTTCTTGTTGGATCATCTTTAAGTATGTAGAAAGAGTATGGGCACGCATTGTTCCCACGAAAACTTGTTTCCTCCTCTACACAGACCCACAGATTGTGACGGGGGGGCCAGCATTAGCACTTCTATTCTAGGACTCCAGTCCCCTGCCTCTGACTAAACTGATGCCTTCTCTCTGCAGTGTTTCCTACCTGGAGCTCCACAGTCACTTGCCTATTTTTGGTTTCTGTAATCAAAACAGGAGCTAGGTTCAAGAAGGCACCTATTCCCAGAAGGCCTTGCATTCAGCACTTAACTGCAATCAACTAGAAAGCTGTGGCCCTCCGGCTGGGCGGCTGCTGGCTGACTTCAGAAGAAAGGGTCTCATCAACACAGCAGGCTCTGTTCTGCCTGTTGGGGCAGCACCCCAAAAGCCAGATAGCAAATGAGCTTTTAGGGATCAAAGCAATGTCTTTTTAAAAGATATATTGTCTTCAGCACTGTCTTCAGAGGAAGGTAGTTCAGAAGGTAAATGTCCATGCATAGAACCAAATGTACTAAGTTCCCAGATTATATCATATACTCTTTTTTCCCCACTATTCTTTTCTTTTTGGTATTATAATTATGCTATTTTCCCCTTCCCTTTACTCCATCCAAACCCTCCCATATACTCCTCCTTTTTCTCTTTCAAAATTACGGCCTCTTTTTTTTATTAATTGTTACATGTGCACACATGTAGACACACACACACAGTCTATATATTAGTCAAATGTATATTTTTAGGGCTGACCAGTTGGCACTGAACAACTAATTGGTGTGCTCTTTCCTGAGGAAGACTATTTCTCCTACTCTCCGCATTCCTTAGTTGCCCACAGCTCTGTTTGTAGGGTTGAGGCCTCATGCTTTTCTCTCATCTACTTGGGTGTGTCTATTGTTACTGTACCTGTTCAGCTCACATTTGGGCAGTGAGACAATGAATATAGCTTCCGACATTACTAGAAGCACAGTCTCACGGCAAACTCATGGATTCTCTGACTCTTGCAATCTTTCTACCCTCATCTATATTGTTCCCTGAGCTTTAGGTACAGGAGTTGTATTGTAGATGTATCCTTTTGGACTGGGCTCCACAACTCTACATTTTAATTGGTTGTGGTTTTCTGTAATGGTCTCTGTTACAAAGAGAAGTTTCCTTGATGAGGGGTGAAGACTATATTTACCTGTGGATTTAAGGACAAATGTTTAAAATATAGTTAGGGATTGTGCTGGTTTTGTAAAGTGATGCTTGTAGGTTCTCCTCCAAGATCCAAGACTCCACTGGCCCTGCGTAGTTGGCTGGGTTTTAAGTACGATGCCTGGTTTCCCTCTTGTTGAGGGGAGGGGGTTTACATCCAATTTTAGAGCTGTTGGCTATCACCAAGGCGTGTTGTCACTGTTGCACCATTAGGGTTTCCATGCCTTGCTGGTTGTCTTTGTGGTTCATAGTTATGTATAGCTATGTAGGACTATTGGTTGCTTCCCTCCTTTGGAAGCTTGCATGGCACCTTCTGGTATCATGAAAGCTAATCCTCAGGATGGAAGCATTTAGGTTAGTTATTCGGGTTGGTTCCATCTCAGGGGCCTCTGCACCCTGTATCTTAAATGCATAGTGTCTTCAGGAATAGGGATTTACTTTACATCTCTGGGGAGTAACCAAGAGCAATTGTGAAAGGCTGTATGTTTGGGGAGTCTCTTGGATAGACCTTACAAATACTCAAAAGAGAGTTTCTCATGTCTGGTATTGGGCTTCTTTTTTAGGTGGTCTTTGGCTCTTGGAAAGAGCATTGCCAGGTTGGTTGAGAAATTTTCTTTTAAATTATGTATGTATTTTATACAAGGAATTATATAGATGTGTTATAGATTTTATTAGAAAAATAGTTAATAATATGATTCCTTGGACTTTTTTTTTCAGATATCCTCACTTTTATTTTACCCTCCTTCTGAATTTACCTTTCTTTCCTAAGATCTTCATTTTCCCACTTTCATGCACTCTCTTTTAGGAATTTTCTTTAACTTAAACTAGCTAGCTTTGTTAGAATAGCAGTTTCTGACTCTTTGCTTTACAAAACCAACAGGAAAAAATGTAGAAATTAGCTATGAGGCAACAGGAATCTCTGATTTCCACTCCTTAGGGCAAGTTTGTAGCTCAGCTCTTTAAATGCCATCCTATTAATACGTGGTACCTATTGAAAAGCAACAGCCGATCAACAGATATTTGCCAAATGCAACCCCAGGCACCTGAAATTTATTTATGTTATGCCTTTATTCCAAAGCTTAGAAATCAATACCTCAAGCAAAAACAAGCAAACACCCCAATCATCTGATGATGGAGAAGACATACAGGCTAACATTTGTCTCCTCCCAACAGTTGGCTGGGCTGGTTCTTCACTATTTTAATCATCTTAATGAATTAAGGAAGGCAAACAATGTGGTGTTTAAAGCCAAGATGTAGTTCTGTTTTATAAGGAAATTTATAGCAACTAACTCTGGTATAAATACCCAAAAATTTCCCCTTAAATAAGTTAAAGGAGATATCTGGATGGGAGAAGTGGGGACACAGAATAAAATGGTTTGGTAATAAAATGATGGTTCTTTCTGTTATGAGTTTAGAGAGATGAAGAGGGGCATAGGGGCCTAGCAACATGGTGACAGGCTTGGGTTTAAGGAAAATAACAAGAGAAACTCTGAGACAGGGAATAGACACTGGATTTAGCAGAGGCACTGTTGAGGATCCCAGTTCTTTCATGATTGCCTCCTGTTACACCTGTTTCAGAGAAGCCTTATGTCATACTACACAGACAGTCCTTAGATTCTCTGTAACACATAGCAGTCGCCTCAACAGATATTGAAGCAGGAGCACATCAGCTACTGTCCCTTGATCTTACTATAATGAGGTTAGGTTTACTAAAAGTGCAACCACATTGGCCATGTATAGAAATCACTGAACAAACATGCCTCAGTGATCAAGTCTAATGTAATTAAGGAAGTGTGTTCTTCCAGCTCAAGGAAGTCCTTGTTCTCATCACAGAAGCTCTGTAAGCTACTCCACATGAAGGTCAGTCAAAATGCTCCGCACTTGTTTCTAGAGACAGGACCCTGTAACTCTGTCGTAGTCAGCAGCCAGCTAGACATGCTTCTAGTCACTGCGTTTAGGATGAAGGATACAAGCTACCAGGCTTGCTAACACTTTCATTCTTTTTAAGCCAGTGTAGTTGACATTTATAAAATATTTAAGCTGGTCCATATTTATTGAATACCTGTGATTATATTCCACTTCTCACATTTACCAGATTAATAAAAAACACACTAATTCTGGGGTATTCTGTGGCCTGGGTGACAGACACAAGTATAGCTCTCTAGGGGTGCATGGCCTTGTAGAAACAACACCAGCTGCAGACTAAGGGTGTTAATTTTTAATTAAACTAACTGGTTACACCTAAAGCTGAATCCCAGTCACCCTGCGACAAATGTTCATGTGCCGTCTATAGACGTCAAATTATCTAAAGATAAACTGCAGACACGTCATAATTTCCAAACCCGTTTCCCAAGAGTTCCAGGTAAGACCCTCCTTTCTATGTCCTTGAAGGCAGTTAAAAACACTAAAATAAAGTGGAGATTAGAAGGACGGGTTCAGAACTGGAGCTGGATTCAGGGTCTAAAGTGCTAACCAGGCCTATTGGGTGTAATACATATGCCCTCTGCTGTGGGAAACCCATGGGGAGTGCTACTTAGGTGGGGCAGGGCACAGGGAGTGCATGAGAGCTGTCTGTATTTCTGGATTAAATTTTGCTCCTTAAAAAAGTCCACTTAAAAACAAAAGCAAATCCAGAGCTGTATCTAAACTAGACTTCCAAAATGAGGCCATCCAGAGGATATGAGTCTATCATTTCAGTTACTGACTTTATCATTTACCTTAGTTCTTGATGCCTTCAGGTTCTTCTTCTGTGGGATTCCAATAATAGCAAATACCTTGTAAGAGTTACAATATTCAATTAATTAGTATTTCTAAAGCACTTAGAATTGCCCTTGCTACAGAAAGCTTTACTTTGTCAGTTAGAAATGGTGGGAATGAAGTAACTTGCTTGGCAGTCTGCTGGGCCTACTTCTGGCTTTAGAAACATAAAGTGTGTTGTTCAACTTTATTTATACTGAAAAGAAATGTGTTAGCCTGGTTTTCTGATTCAACGGCATGAAACTTTAGGGTCTATCTGTAAGAGAGCATCTTCAATGGCATGGAAGTCAGATGACTCTGAGCCCTAGGAAAGCAGACAGAATGACAGTGGGTACAAACTATTTTTTCCAGTGTCTAGAGACCTGAGACACTGGACAAAGAGAGATGGGCTGTGATGTGATCACAGTCTGCCGTCTTGAACAGAAATGTAAACTTTCCTTTTTTAGGGGCTTTCCTGAAGTGTCCTTTTTTAAATTGAATATATATATATATAATTTAAATAGAATATATATAAAATTTAAATAGAATATATATATATAATTTAAATAGAATATATATATATATACCCTAGTAAAAGGGCTGGCTAATAAGAAGGCTCAATAGATAGGTAGAGAGCACTTGCCAAGCCTGAAGGCCTATGTTTATGGCCAGACCCCGCAGGTGGGTGGGAGAAGTACTGACTCCTGTAAGCTGCCCCCTGACCTCCGCCTTCCTTGTTTCACAGTAGCATTGCAGTCCTCTCTCACACATACACTTGATTAAAGAGTCCTAATAAAATAGCGTTTCATTTATGGGTTAATGTTTTAATAATGCAATTCTGAAAACCAATTATTTTTAGGGGGCTGTAAGAGATATATCTTGATTGCCTAAACCAGCATTACTTTTTTTAAAAAAAAAACCTCACATTTATTTATTTATTTATGAGTGTATGTGTGTTGTGTGTGCATGTGTGCGTGTACCTGTGTATATGCATGGGTATCACAGCATGTGTGTGATGGTCAGAGGACAGCTTTTGAGGGCCAATTCTCTTCTTCCATCATGTGGAACATGGGGATGGTCCAGCTTGGTGGCAAGGACCTTTACCCACTGAGACAAGTTGGCAGCCTTGGGGCTACTGTTAAATGGAATGAAATTAAAAATGAGTGAAATTCCATAGCATGGTGAGAATTTTTTTCAAGACCACCCTCAGAAAGCTCTGTTTGTCAAAGCTATCGCCGTTCTGACCTAAGGGTGAAAAGGTTGCCAAAGCAGATGTTCTACTGAGAGAAGCTGCTAGGATATCCCCATGGAAACAATTGTTTCATTTTACTAATAATATGTGTGAGCTCTGAGAGCAAAGAGCCAAGGTTGGAAGAGAGGAAGTGTGTTTCTTCTCTCTGAGGAAAGAGAACACCATGATAAGAGAGCGGTGCATTCTCTTAAGTTCCGTTTTCTCTCCTCTCAATGTTCATTTTTGCTGTGTTGCTTTGTTTGTTTCCGAGACCATGGGAAAACCCATAGCTCAGGTCATTCATGCAAGTCCTGAATGGAAGACCCAAAGGACCCAACCTGTAGAAGTGGCTGCTTCTGTCTCACTCAGAGGAACTGCTGGTTCAAGAAGGCATAGATGTCAGGATACTCGAAGATAATTCTAAGAAATCATTTATCAGTTTATCTATTTTTGTCCTTTATTGATGCCAGTTACGTAAAAGTCAGAGAGTATGGGATGGAAACAAGATTCCAATTTCATTCCTTGATAAGTTTCACCCACATGTGGGGCTGACAAAAATTAGACCGAGAAAACAATTACACTATGGGTCTAATCAGTCTGTCCAAGGGGCCAGCAAAGCCCTGTCCCAGCAGAGGGCATTTCATGAACACACCAGAGATGGAAATGAATGCTCTACTTCCTAAGCAGAAACTGACCCATGTTAGGAATATTAATACAGACCTGATGTCTACTCGCTAAATGAATAAACAAAGGAAACTATTTCCATCAAAATTGTCAAAGAAGCCAGCTTGCAGTATCTGTCTGAGTGTACCACAGGGATCTGCTCGTTTCTGAGAGACAGCAGAAAACACCCCACAGGCCACCAGCTATGTGGTCCCATCTTTGCTCACTGACTATTCACTTAGTGACTATTTATTGATCCTCCATGATATATGTGATGTGAGAAACCTGTGATATAAAGACACAGGGTCTCCGCCATCACTGAAGAGGGAAACAACTTATAACCTCAGGTTGTATATTATGGGCGTGTTGAGTGAAATCATTAAAGAGTTGTAGACAGTGATTGCTGATGCTTGTGGAGCCCCGGTCACTCACGCTGCACTGAGTGCTCAAGATGTAGTCACTCATAATCTTCACGTGGAGGAAATCTCTGTTACCGGAAGGAACGAAGTCTTAACAATGCACCTAGGACGTTGTAAATATTTAGCACAACAGAACTCAACCCCACATCCCAACCTTTGCAATTACGTCAATTAATAGAACTCATAGAAATCTCGAGTTGTTTGCATTGGGCCACTGATTCTGAAAGACTTGTAGT
The DNA here is from genome assembly GCA_004026605.1 of Ondatra zibethicus. Classification (NCBI taxonomy): domain Eukaryota; kingdom Metazoa; phylum Chordata; class Mammalia; order Rodentia; family Cricetidae; genus Ondatra; species Ondatra zibethicus. The sequence goes on along the minus strand of PVIU01002381.1, from coordinate 67,289 downwards.
CACAAGATGGCACAGAGATCTTTTGCGAGGTTCTTCCAACTCTCAGTCCCTTTCCAAGATTACAAGAACACTTAAGTTCCCTTTGATGGCAGTTCATGCTCCTTCTGTAGAGAGAGCAGGGCAGTCCATAGAATCTGTGCCTATGGCAAGAGAGATGTACTTCCATCACGCCTCCCTTCCCTTCCAGCTTGCACAGGAATCCAGGCTGAGGCCTCCGTAACTCCATCTGCCAAGAATTCCCACTTCTCAGATCTGCCTCCTCCACTCCCATTTTATGGTTACCATGGTACCCTGTATATCAATCTGCCATGACTGCCTCATGGATGTAGTAGCTGATTAAGACCTGGGCACCTGACCCTGTCTGGGACCAGCACAGACTTGGTGATGATTTAAGGTTGGTTACATGTCCACTAAACTGACCCATTGTTGCTTTTTCCTACTAATTATAAACTGGAAGTGACAAAAATAAGATATTCTCTACCTGGTTTACAAGACTATAAACTATAAACCCAGTATCCCTTACTTGGGATCCTCACTTACATATTTATATAGTTATGAGCTCAGTAAGAGGGAGAAGGAAGAAAACAGTAAGGGCTGGTTCAGGCTACCGTGGCAACTCCCTTGGTCTTTCTGTGGACTTAGGTCTATGTTGTCACACGAAGCAGGAAAGGAGGATTCTATTCACTCTCACAAAGCAAGAGATCCTACATGAGACTCACCTGAACTTCTGCTTAAATTTCCTTGACTCATTTCAAGATCTCGAAGATAAATGGCTGAGTCTCTCGCCCCCCTGGTTTGTTTTGATCATGACTGACAACCTGGAGTATGGCTAGATATGACCACTCTGCTTCTGGGATCTTCCTCTGTCCATAGCAGGAAAGTCACAATGGCCCCAAGAAGAGAGTCACCATCCCATCCCTTAGTGACATCTGTCAGCACCCTCTCCTGCCCACTGGTTGATGAGCACTCACTATGTGTTGAGCAAAATGATTCACATCTGGAAAACATCATCTCATCATGTCCTTTAATCTTTGCAAGCGCCCTCTAAGATGTGATGATATAAAACCATCCCATTTCCGAGAAAAACTAATTTGCTATAGATCACAAAAGCACAGATGAGTGAGGCATGACTAAGCTTAGACTTGGCAGTAGGGCAGTGCCACAGCAGGCTCTGCTGTTCTCACTCCTCACTCAATGTGCAGGAGTCCTGGGCATCTCACTCCTCACTCAATGTGCAGGAGTACTGGGTATGACTAAGCTTAGACTTGGCAGTAGGGCAGTGCCACAGCAGGCTCTGGCTGTTCTCACTCCTCACTCAATGTGCAGGAGTCCTGGGCATCTCACAGCCTCAAGTTTTAATTTTCCCAGGATACCAGGGGAAGCTGCCACAACAGTATTGGTTTCCATCCATGCATCACCCCTCGCATCTCCACTGCCATCTGCAGGTGAGAGGAGTATTTGACCTTGTCTGTTTGAGGTACTGTTCTTCAATCATGATGAACACGATTGGGTTCATCATGTGCCCTACTGATGTGGGATTCCCCTCTGTACTCTATGAATACCATTAGTTAATAAAGAAACTGTCTTGGGCCTGCACAGGGAATAGGGGTAGGTGGAGAAAACTAAACTGAATTCTGGGAGGAAGGAGGCAGAGTCAGAGAGAAGCCATGTAGCCCCGTCAGAGACAGACACCAGAACTTTACCTGGTAAGCCACAACCACATAGCGATACATAGATTAATAGAAATGAGTTAAATTAATATGCAAGAGTTAGCCAATAAGAAGCTAGAGCTAATGGGCCAAGCAGTGATTTAAACAATATAGTTTCTGTTGCGATTAATTCAAGCTGAGCAGCTGAAAATAGGTCTTCCTGGGCTAGGCTTCTCTTCACAATCAGGAATAGCCTCTTGGGATACTGGTAAAGCCAATTTTACTTCATTCATATCTGACTGTGTTGAGCAGCATCTCCCTTTGGCTCCTCACTCACTTAACTCTGTGTTGTTTGTTACAAGTGAGAGAAAATTAAAAAAAAATAACAACCTTACTCACTAAGACTAAGACAGAGTTGTTGAGCCAAATATCCACTTTGAATGGGTTTTCACTGAAGTTGAAAACATTCCCATTGAAAAACATAGAAATAGTTTGGTTTTCTGAGTCAAGAGCAGTTAATTGCTTCAATTCTGTGGTTTCCAGGCATGGGGTTGCTACCTAGATCCAAAGCTCACATGGCAGATGGAGTCGGGGAGGAAGACTAGTCAGTTCATAAAAGCAGTGAGATGCAGCTCTGTGGCCTGGGCCTGTTCCTCAGGCTCAGTGATTTGGCCTGTGCCTGTTTGAAATCACTCGTGTCTGCTGCTGGATGTCTTCCCAGCCCCACAGAACAGGCCCTTCACGAGGGGTATACATTCTTTACTTTGCTTCGTCTGCCTGGATCCTTTCCTTTTCCAAATTACCCAGGTACCAATTTACCTTTAACTTCCTGGGATCATGCTGATGCATCTAATTAGCCAAATGCATTCTCTGCTTTGTTAGAATGTCAGTGCCAAGCAGGAAAATATTACTAACAGCAAATCCTCTATAAACTCTTAAACTCTGTCCCATATCCCCAATCTCAGCTTTGGCACAAAATCATACTAACATGATGCAGCCAGTGCTAAATTACACAGGACCTGGGAATCCAGACCTCAATTTTTCTTTGCTTTTACTCCACAACATCTTTTTTTTTTTTTTTTAAACCTGTCTTCAGACCAATCTCGCTTTTTCATCAGTCCTGCTACATGGTGGAGAATAGAAATAACTATGACTCTATCGAATGCATTGCTACTGAGGCCACTCTAAGAAAAGGTTCAGGCAGAAGATCAAATTATTAAAACGAAGAGCCAAGACGACAGTTATTGTCCCTTTCCTTATTCCTGTCCCCATGTTTTCACAAAGACTGGCACGGCATAATTTATTTCATTCTGTCTTACTCCCAATATTGAGCTTTTGGAAATCTGGTTTGTTTATGTCACTTTAGACTTGGGAAATTTTACATGAAAAGGGCAGGGCTGATTATTAAACACGGCCAACAGAGGTGACCCCATGTCTATGGCGAAGCGTGAGGGAGAGATAGGCGCCTCAGGCTGTGAGCACGCTTCCTCGCTGCCCTAGTTTCCTTTCTGTTGCTGTGATAAAACATCTGATCAAGGGCAACTTGGGGAAAAAAGGGATTATTTGCCTTTTACTTCCATGTTATAATCCATCTTTGAGGGACATCAGGGCAGAAGCTAGGGGCAGGAACTGGGGCAGAAACTAGAGGCAGGAACTGAAGCAGAGACCGTGGAAGAATGCTGCCTACTGACTTCCCTGGCTTGCTTAGTTTGCTTTCTTATACAACCCAAGACCATTTGGCCATGGATGACACTGCCCACAGTGGGCTAGGCCCTCCCAGGTCAATACTTAATTAGAAAAGGCCCCCACAGATGCGCCCTGAGGTCAATATGATGGAGGCAATTCCTCATATCAGGGTCCCTCTTCCCAGTGACTGTAGTTTGTGTGACATTGACAAAAACTAACCAGGACACTAGCACTGGAGTCCCTCAGTTGGGACTTTTCCTATGGAGAGCTCTCAAATGAGGAATGGGAGTCACCTGAGGTCTCCCAAAAAAGGCCAGAGTGAAAGAACCAGTAAGAAGTTATTTTTGACCAAACTCTCACCTAACCCTTGAACAGCCCTAGACAAGGAGCTGTTCTCTGTGTCTGTGGGTCCTTTCCTCTCAGCAGAGGTAAGAGAGCCCCCCAATTTGGGAGTGAGGCAAGGTGGTCAGAGAACAGGGGCACAACTCAGCTTGAAGTTTCCTGGCCAAACTGGACAAAAAATATACTACTATTTGAAATTTAGACATGTATGGTTTCTATATTTTTAATATTTAAGAAATTGTCCACAAATGTTTTATAGGTAGACTGAAAAATGCAAAATAGGCAAAATGTACCCTATCATATATTTAATTATATGATAATATAATATATATGCAATCTTTATAAATATATATTATAGCGTTGAAGGACTTTTAGTTTTTACTTATTAAAAATAAAGTATTTAAAACCAAGGGCACAGAAGAATGACTGAATTATACAAAAGTATTAGATGTAAAAATTAAATAACTCATTCAACTGTATTTTCATCTTTTATTGCTCTAGATACCATAAAAAGCTTTCCATTTCAAGAAGATTCCGGGAACTCAAAGAGCTTTCAGTAAAATGTCTTGTCTATGTCCTATCTGAAGGCATGGCTCCCACTGCTATTTAAGTATTGCATCAGCTGGCTCACAGTTGTATTTGTCAACAGTAAAACAAGCAAACAAACAAAAACACAACTCTCACTTCAAAGAGGATAAAAGATAATTTATTCTGGACCCCGATATGAGTGACCACAGCCTGGGAATCATAGACTCAGTTTGCCCCCAACTCTATGTTCCCATGTAGTAACAGTTTCATAAAAATTTTTAATAATGGAGCAGAGAAAGTAATAAATCAAGACATTTTTCAAATGCATAGCTGCAAATATGAGGTAAGTGGGGTGTGGAAAAGGCGGGACATCTCAGCTGTAAGCCTCAAGCACCGCCTGCCAGCATCCCTGCCTTTCGGTAGTGTGGAGACCAGGCATCTCTTTACACTTTCCAAAACATTTATCTTGCAGTCACAGAGATATTAGGCTACTTATGGGTACTGGGTTGCTTTTTAAGTTGCTATAATAAAACACTGACCAAAAGCAACTTATGGAGGAAAGAGTTTATTTGGCTTACAGGCTACAGTCCATCTCTGATAGAAAACAAGTAAGGAACCTGGATGCAGGAACCAAAGCTGGAACCATCCTGGAATTACGCTTACTGACTTGATCAGTTACTTTTCTTATACTGTTTCACCTTTCCTAAAGATGCTACCATCTACAGTGCGCTAGCCATTCCCACATCAATCAATGATCAACAGAAATGTTCCACAGTCATGCCCAGAAGGCAATGTGATGGAGATAACTCCTCAATGATTAGCCTTCACAGATGGGGAATAAAGGGCCATCAAAATGATCCAAGATGATTTGTTTTGGAATTCGCAACATCCCAGCCTCTCCTCAGCATTGAAGTTCTAACAAGTCAGTAAGCCTTGTAGTCATGACTTCTTTTCAGGAACTCTGTCCACATACTTTAAAAAAATCAGGATTATTATGGTGTAGCAATATTCATAAGTTTACTTATATTATGATTCTAGTCTCACACCCAGATATAGTTGTGCCCCTATAATCTGTTAGGTCACGAAGAATAATTCTATTTCTCTAGGCCTTCACTAGGTTATATTTGATCTGGAATCAGTATAGAGTTTGTACAAGAAGAGAGGTATCTATATGACCATATCATAATGGTTCTCAACTTGTGGGTCACAGCCCTCTTGAGGTCACATATGAGATATTCTGCATATAAGATATTTACATCATGATTCATAATAGTAGCAAAATTACAGTTATGAAGTGGCAATGAAAATAATTTTATAGTTGGGGGTCACCACAACATGAGGAACTGTATTAAAGGGTCTCAGCATTAGGAAGGTTGAGAACCACTGCCCTACAAATAGGTATTAGGAATGGGCATAAAATATTTATTTGCGATTATCAATAGTTCACTTTTTTATTACTTAAAAAAATACCAATCCAAATTTCCACTGCCTCCCCTCCTCCCAGTCCTCTCCCTCTCCTTCCTCAGACCCTCTCCCTCACCCCTCCAACCCTGAGGGAGTGCCATGCACCCCACCCTATAGAAAGTCCAAGGCCCTCCCTACTACATCTAGGTTGAGCAAGGTTTACATCCAAAGAAAATAAGATCCCATGAAGCCGGTATATGCAGTAGAGACACATCCCAGTGTCACTATCAGTGGCTCCTCAGTCTGCCCCAGCTGTCAATCCCCTTCTGAGGGGCTTGGTTGTTCCCATGCTCATTCACTCCCAGTCCAGTTGGAGTTGGTGAGCTCCAATTAGCTCAAGCAATCAATAGTTAACTTTTAACTCAAGATCCATCATACAAAGGAGGATATGAAGTTTTTGTTTGTTTGTTTGATTTTTTTTCCTTCCTCTTCCCTCAGCTCTTCCTCCTCTGCATATTATGTTGCTAATCTTCTTGCCATCCTTCCTTTGGGCCACAAGAAGGGTAATTCCATGTTACAGTTGATATTACATATATTTAGCACTGATAGTCCAAAAATATTAGATGCTTCTCAAAGTGATGGACTTTGTCTCTATAAAGTTCCCTCCTTACTGGGAAGAAAAAGAGAGAGAAAAGGAGGTAAAGATACACCTTTAAAATGATAAAGGAACATTATACTATATTTTATTTTTAAATTAATATCCAAATGCATCACTTCCCCCTTCTCTTTCTTCTCTTCCGTCCCCCTCCCACTTCTTCTCAAGTTTATGGTCTCTTTTCCTTCACTGTATTGTTTTATACATATAGATTTTTCTATTATGCATGAATACATAAATAAAACTTGCTGAGTCTGTTGAGTCTATGTAGTTGCTTGTGTGCTTGTGATTTTTT
>PVIU01002381.1:47078-60630 GCA_004026605.1 Ondatra zibethicus | reverse complement strand
ACGAGCATGTGATCGAAACAGACTCTCTGAATATGACTGACAATGGGGACTGACTGAGAAGCCAATGATAATGGCACTGTGCTTGTGATTTTGAGGCTGACCACTGGTATTGGCTTACCAGTAGAGGGCTCATCCCTCAGAGAGGCTAATTCTCCCTCTTTCAGGAGTCATTATTTGTCTGAAGTTTCTTGTTGGGGGTTGGGACCCCACAAGACTCCCCCACTCCTCCTCCTGCTCCTGTATTAGCATATCTGTTGGTACTGTCATGTCTTTCAGGTCTCATCTAGGCAGCTATATTGTTGCGGTATCATGAGTGTAACTTCCCTATCATTTCTAGAAGACACAATCTCATGGCAGACTTCTTGGTCTTCTAGCTCTTATAGGCTTCTGATTTCCTCTTCCATGATATTCTGGATCCTTATTCATAAGAGTTATATTGCAGATGGACCCGTTGTGGCTAGGCTCCCCAGGATGGGTTGATCTATTCCTAATGATCCCTTGTGGTTTTCTGTAATGGTCTCTGTTCGCTGCAAAGAGAAGCTTCCTTGATGGGTGGTGAGAGTTACACAAACCTGAGGGTATAAGTGAAGTTTTAGAATGCAGTCAGGGATTTTGCTGGCTTACTTAGTACAGTGGCAGTAGTAGGCTCCCCTCTAAGATCCAGCAACCCCCAACCCTGAGTAGTCAACTAGGTTCTCAGTACCAGGCATGATTTCCCTCCTGTTGGGTCTCCCTTAAGTCCAATTAAAGAGCTGCTGCTTAGAACAAAGGGATGAATGCCACCATTGCACCCTTAGGGATCTCTTGCCTTGCTGGTCACTGCAGTTTATGTGTGTCACAGCTGGCTAGGACTATTGATTGCCTTCACCCCTTAGCAGTTTACACAGTACCTTTTGGCACTATGAAAGCTAGTCCTCAGGAGGAATGCTTTCTGCTTAGGCCCAGCTCCAATCTCCAGTCTTGTGTTTGGTGTGTGGTGTTGTCAGCATTTGGAACTTACTTTTGCCCTCTGAGAGCTACCAAGAATAAGAGCCACGCTGCTCCCTACAAAAGCTTTAGACTTTCTCACCAAAACCTCAACCAGGACGAGGCACCAGAACTCATTCAAGTTGTTTGTCAAGGTAGTCAAGTAGTCCCATAAGACAAAAAAAAAAAACAAAAAACAAAAAACAAAACCAAAACCAAACAAACAAAACAACAATAACAACAAAAAAACCCTCTCATTTCAAATCTGGTTCATCAGATACTTGCAGCATTTTTTTAAATTCTTCATAAATATTTTGCCAAGATTTGCATTTCAAATTTAAAATGAAAGCATAGGTCTGTATTTTCAAACTGCATACATCTTGTCTGATTTCTTTGAAGAACATCTGCATTGGCTGTAGGGAACTTACTTGTTCTCAGAGCACAGCTGTTGCCAAGTCCTTTAGCCTTCCAGTTTCCATGGTGCAGAAGCACCTTGTGCTGAGTTGATGGTCCTAGCTATATACTTGTACGTGAAGACATTGTTATCAGCACTTTCTCAGGGATAAGAGCCAAAGTCATTTAATTAAAACAAGTGTGTACAAATTTAAATGGGTAATTTCTTATCTTCTGCTGCTTAAATGGAGCTGGTGGGTGTAAAGGATAGAGCACAGGGATGGTGATAAGACTGAGTTTAAGCATTGACTCTGGGCAGGTGATTTTACGTCTGAATGCCGGTTTGCTTATCATGCTAACGGAATTAATAATCATGATCTGCTGATAGCCAAAAGGAACGAAAATGGAAAAAGTTAAAGGGAAAGCAGGCACCACCAGGTAAAGGAAGAGGCCTAGTGAGCATGGAGAGTAGGGATGGAAGGTGGTGCTGGGGGCATGGACAAAGTACTTGTATGCAATCCATCATGATGTACAATGAATACACATCAATATTTTTAAATCATAGCTGGAAAAAAGCCTCACTTTTAAAAGCCCATAGTTTGCCTTGTGTCATGAAGGACGTTTCCACAAGAAACTGCTATGCATGGATAGCAGCTGTGTGAGGACCCGGACCCTCTGGCATTACAGCCTCTGTTAGCCACTAGTGTCAAGGCCTTGGCTGTTTAGTTATCACTGCTTTCCACACAGTAGAAAGAGTGCGTCTACCTTAGCATTATCTCAAAAGCCTCATTTGCCTTTGGAGAGCAGTGAGTTCCAGAATAGTCAAGGAAAAAGAAAGAAGAAAAGTCTGGACGTGTGACCCAGGCTGGCCTTGACCTATTAATCATCTTGTTTCTGCCTCTCAAACTCTGAAATTACAGGAGTGTATTACCTGGGTATTTGCCTGAGATTTCGTTAAATTGGTTAATCATAGTCATGTCATGTTAAGAATCATAGTCACCTGTTTCATAATACCAGGCACTGAATAGGCTGAGGCAGTAGGATACGAAGCTTTAGGAAAATTCTGTCTCAAATGAAATTTTAAAAATAAGGGTCTGGGAAGACAGTTTATTTAGTGGTAAGAGTGTTTGTCTGCCATCCGTGAGGTCTTGGGTTTGAGGTCTAACACTGGAAAAAAAAAAGTAAATGTTTTTAAAAATTGAAAGGGAGATGAAGAGATAGCTAATCGTTTTCAAAGAGAACTTCTTTTGTTTTGATTTTGCTACACATTACTGCTAGAAAAATAAGGGAAGAACTGTAGGCAATAATTACAGTGATACAGGTAGGGATGATGGTGCCTAGGATGAATTACCTAGCCTTAATTATGTCACCACTGTCCCAATTTCCAGCAGAGGACAGCAAAGCATATGGAATATAAAGGAACCTGGTCAAGCTTATGCATTGAGTAGTGGTAGACCTAAGGTTTAAACCAGGGTTACTTAGCCCCTCAGGCCACCTGAACTGTCTGTCATGGTGTTTCTGGTACATACATGGTGACGACTTAAATTTTACTGAAGGTCTAGAGAGTGATTACTGGTAACTGAGCAAAGATTCTTGAGCTCTAGACAAATAGCAAATCCATAGAAGAGATTAGAGACAAACATGCACAGTGTCGGACAAACACTGAAGTGCCTTATGGCAGTTTAGGTGTTTTCTTTCTTGTAGAACACTAAGCTTCTCAGAGCAGTTGGAAGCACTGTGCAAATACACCAGCGTGTGGACCTAGGACAATGGACACTTTTCCAGGACCTTGAACTAAAACATCAACATAGATTCCGATTTGTTTTGGAACTTTCAGTAATCGTAGTGTGTTTGTAAAGAATTCGGATTTATCACAGTTGTGTGGCTATTAGTTGTGACTAATCCCGAAGTCATCAGTATTTGGACACTCGCTATCAGACCACTTCAGTTTGGCAAGTGGAAGGCAGGGGATGTGAACTCAGACTATAGTCTGTTACAGTTGCTCATATACTTGATGGGTTTCAGACTGGATAATCCTTACCAACTGTTCCTAATTTAGCGCTCTTTGCATTTCAGCCTTAAAGGAGATTCTAATTGATAGTACAACTAGTTTCGACAACTTTTCCACTTTATTTCCAGACACTTCCCATATCTAGTTGATTCTTGGCACATAGTTGGGACTCTAAGAATACCTGCTGAATGAATAATTGGAAGATAAAAACATAACAACCATCATACTATAGGCAATTTAGTACACACCAAGTATCACCATTTCTTTTTTAATTGACTCCTCTTACATCTCTTAAGGACTGCCGTCTCAGATAATAGAGCCAATGTTAAAAGGTAAAATCATGAGACAATGTGTGTGTAGATACAGGTATTCAGTTCTGGACAACCCCCTACTGTGTAAATCTAACTGACCAAAATATGGTGTGGATTCACTGAGCATATAACTATCTATCCCTTACTCTTCTTTTCCTCATACAGCCCTAGTTAAGCTTTTGGCCTTAAATTCTTTTTTTAACTGACTCAATAGACAGTATATGCTCTATAGCGTCCCAAATAGCTCGTTAAAATAAACAGTCGATTTTATTTTTTATTGAATTGTTGAAGCACACAAGGAAAGGTGAAAGAAACCAAAACAACAACAAAACCACTGTCGTAGCAGTAAAGGTGGAAGGAGAGAGTTGACAAATGGTTAGCAATGGGGAGAGCCAGGGAACAAAGGACAGCACAGAACTCCTTGGGGATTTGTTTAGATTAGATTAAGATTTAGATCCATTCTTTTCTACCTTCAGCATGCCATGAATCTAGAAAATTACTACTCCCTCATCCTACAAGTCTGAAGAGTTAGAAAGAGTTCTCCTGATTGGAACTTACTCCCACTTAAGATGGGAAACATACAAATATGATGATAGCTACTGAAATTTACACCAGATACTCACTTTTTAAAGCCAATTTAATTGCCAAAATGAGTGATGGCTACTCTTCGTTATCAACTTGACTACATCTGTAATTAACTAAAACTCCAAAATGGAGGGCATACCTGTGAGGGATATTTGCTTAATTTGAATTAGGAAGACCCACTTCTAATCAGATCTTTGAGGTAGGAAGACATGCCTTTAATCCAGATCTTTTGATCTGGGAAAAGACTTACCTTTAATAAGGATCTTGATGTGGGAAGGCATCTTTTAATCTAGATCCTTTGAGCTGCGGAAACCCACCTATAAGTTGGGCATGTTGCTGGAAGCCTATTTAAGGACAGCGGAGAAGGAAGCTTTTACTCTTTGCCTGCTTGCTCTTTCCTTCCTAGCAAGTCCATTCCTTCACTGGCCTTGAAGCCTACTATTTTGTTATTCTAGAATATATTGAAGAACAGTTGAGACATCCAGCCTCGTGGACTGAGCAACTACTGGGTTCTTGAACTTCCCATTCACAGGCAGCCATTGTTGGATTAGCCAATAAATCATACACACACACACTCAACACACACACACACACACACACACACACACACACACACGCACACACACACAAGATTCTATAAGATCTGATCTATAAGATCATTCTATAAGATCTAGAGAACACTGACAAATACACAAAACAATGGTCACTAGGTAGGATGTGGAGAGCAGTATACTGTTAATTTAGTATATTTTATACCCAACGTCTATGGTAAAAGAAATCATACAAATTGAAATGAGAAGTAAGCAAATAAGTAATTTAAGAAGATTTCAAGGTCATGTATTCTTTAATTTATGCATTTATTTGTATAAGTGTGGGGTGGCGGCGGTGTTTGCACTAATGCATAAATGTGCACCTCTGTATATGTTCAGGTGCCTATGAAGGCCAGAAGAGGATACTAAATCCCAAATAACTATAGTTATGGAGAATTGTGAGCCACAAAATATGAGTACAGGGACTCAAACTCAGGTCCTCTGCAAGAGTGGCAAATCATTCTTAACTTCTGAGTCATCTCTCCAACCACAGAGCCCTGCATTTTCAGATTAAAGGATACTGTTGATTATTCAGTACAAAGGATAAAAATAGACCCATATTTTGAAATGTTACTGTGAATTTAAGAACTTTGGCAATGAAGAGATATAGTAAAGACAACCCTGTACTAGAGGATGACAATTTGAAAGCTTTGCATTTCTCAGTAGCTGGTATTCAAACAGATCCATGTCTTTGTATTTAAGAAGAAAAAGTAATTTTCTATAGAATTTTATATGCAAAGAATTAATTTAAATCTGAGAAAAGTTACACAAAAGAAATAGAAAATTTCATGTATGTATATTCTCACAAAGCATAGCAATTAGTGATATGGAGATAAGTAAGAAAATTAATAATTAGACACATTTGAAATCATTGCCTCTGAGAAGTATGAAATGGGCAAAGGCTTTGGCACAGGATGACTATTATGTTTAATTTTATTTTAAATAAAAATTCCTATGGCCATTTTCCTTTTGAAATTATGTGCATATACATCATTGATTAAAAAAGAAAGGCTGAAAGTACTAGAAAAAATAAGGATCAACCCACAATAAAACTCCAACAAATTATAATACAATAGACTAAATTTTAGAGCAAATAATTCAATCCAGGATGGTTTCATAGGATGTCCCCCAATTCAGGGACTGCAGGATAATTACTGCAAGAGTTCTCAAACCCATGAGATGTTAAACCTTAAACCTACAGTAGATAGGACAAATTTGCTCCTGCTTTATCAGGAGCAGAGTTGTTCTCTATGTATTGTGCCTAGCATACTTGTGTCTGTTGTTTCTTAGTCCTTTTTCCCTTCTTCCATCCCTTACTTCTGAAGCAGACAAAGAACAAGGTCTGTGGTCATGACCTTGACGATTAACAGGAGCATAAGTAGGGGGCTCTCCCCTCACCAAATTTGGATTCTTTCATTCACTCTGTTATAGAGTCACTAGCCATATGAATCAGATGAAGTCTATGATATTGTCAGGTGTAGAGGTTTTGTGTAATCTATCTGAAAAAACAATTAGCATTCTACACCATATATAGTGAGAATTCTAGTTCTGTGAACATTTTAGCTACAGAGATGAGAAGAAGCATATTTCCATATGCCAGTGTAAGGTGATTTTGATCATTTATTGGCTTTCTGCTGAAAAAGCAAAATCTGTCCTTGGCCTAATTAGGTTGGGAGGTTCACTGAACGGGGCAGCATGTGTTCTGTGATGTCTACATATTCTTCTTGAACTCTTATTGTTTAGAACCTAAGGAAACGGAGAAGTTACATTTACTTTCAGTGAAGTGTTGTAAAGCATGATTTGCTCATATTCATCATTCCAGTGCATAGTTAAAATTGTCTGATATCAAAATTTCAATGACTAACTAGTTATTTGTTGGGACTTGGAGGTAAGTTTGAAATAAAGCAAAGAGGGATATACTGATATTAATTGTAATAGACCTAAACTGTAATATTTTAAGTATTAGAATTCTCTTATACCATTAATAACTAGGTGAATGGATGCTAGATCAGGAATCAGATTTCACCTCTCAGTGAAAAAGGCTCATTCTTTGATGCCAACTTCTAGTTTGGGGACATATATGATTTCAAATAACATCTAAATATTGGCCATTAATTTAAAACTGTGTACATATTGGCATTGAATGGGAGGGGTTTTTTTCCTAGCTGCTAGCCCTTCTCAGCATTTTTATTTTTCTCACATTTTGAAAGTAATGCACAAGACAAACTCGCAGAGGGAATGAGCTGATGTTTTATTCATTGAAATTTGTTACTAACTTCATATTGGCTGTCTTTCAATGTATATTACAGATACTCGTGAAGCAACTATTTTTTCTAAAATTACAGATCAAAAATAAGTTCAATCTGCCTTTGTTCTTTTCCTACATCATGATGCTAATTCACTGAAGAGGCACGAGATGGGGCAAGGAAGACATTTTCATTGTCAGCAGCAAACGGAGTGGCTCTACTGGAGAGGGAAAAGGAAGAGGAGAAGAGTCTGAGAATTATTCTGCTGAGAAAGAATATCCATGCAGGTGGTGGCTGTGTGTAAAGGTGCAGACTTCTTTCAGGGAAACCCAAGTGGAGTTCTGAGAGTCCTTCCAGCCCTCCCCGAGAAGTTCACCACAGCCTGTATGAATCATACACACCATTCCAGCCATTCAGCTTCCTCTGTCCACAAGGCTAGGCTGACCATCAGAAGCCAGAATTATCTCACGAGGAAGGAGAGCGTGTGTGAAGACAACTGGTTAGAATTGGTAGGTATTCTATATATCATCTGATTTTAATAGTTAATTCTCTGATAACGAGAAAATCATGTGACTCTATGATCTCAGGATCAGAGGGAAACATGAGCTCATCAGTTCCCTTCTTCCTCCCTCCTTTCACATCCCGTGGCACACCCTCTTTCACACCATAGCAGATCGAGTTCCGTTGATACTTGGAATGTCAAGGTGTTCATGAGCATTTGCATTTGGTTCAGCACTATTCAGAATTGAACAAAAGAATATTTTTAACATAAGTTTTTATTAATTCTTTGCACCCTAATCTCACTCATTTCTCTTTCCCTCTGTATTTGCCCTTCACCACTGTAGCTCCCCCCCAAAGAAAATTTAAAAAGAAATAAAAGAAGAATATGAAAAATAAAAAACAATAATAGTAATTAAAACACACACAACAAAGCTGGAGCTCCCTCACAATTTTAACTTTAGAGAAATAAGGTTAAAGAAATTGCAATGAACATACAACAAGATTAAGAAATGTCGTAGATGTCTATATTTGTTCTTCATGCCTCTCATTCTTTCCCAGTGGAGGATAACCTGGTCTCATCCCCACACACAGTTATTGATCAAGAGGGCTTACCTTACCACAGTGATAGGCATCTGACTTAGGCTGGTTAGTTAGGATGTCCTATCCATGATGGGACAGAATAGTTCAAGGGAGGGGTACATAATCTGGAACCAGCCTGCATACTTTAAATCAGTGGTTCTCAATCTTCCTAGTGCTGTGACCCTTTAATACAGCTTCTCATGTTGAGGTGATCCCAAACCATAAAATTATTTCGTTGCTATTTCATAACTGTAATTTTGCTACGGTGATGAATCTTTCCTTTTTTGTATTATTTTTTAATGTGTGTAAGTGTTTTCTTTGCATGTATGTCTGTATACCATGTGTATGCCCTGATGCCCTCAGAGGCTATAAGGTGGTTCTGATCTCCTGGAACTGTAGTTACAGATGGATGTGAGCCATTATGTGGTCATGTGGGTGCTAGGAACAGAACCAGGGTCCTCTGGAAGAGCAGCCACTGCTCTTCACACTGAGCCATCCCTCCAGCTCCATACGATGAATCTTAATGTAAATATATCATGTACAAGATCTCTGATATGTGACCCTCAAAGGGGGGTCACAACGCACGGGTTGCTTTAAACAAATTATTTATGTGCACCATATTCATGCAGTGCCTGCAGAGGCCTCAAGGGGGCATACAGTCCCCTGGAACTGGAGTTATAAATTGTGGGCTGGCCAAAGTGTGTTCTGGGAATCAAAGCGGAGTCTTCAGCAAGAACAGCAAATACTTTTAATCACTAAGCCAACCCTTCAGTCCCTGCATCTTTTATGGAGTGGGTGTAAATACTGGGAACAAGTGGGGCTCTTGAGGAAGTCTACAGTAGTCAAGGAACACCTTTGCTCGGGGACAGCCTGTCAGAGAAAGATACTCATCAGAGAGAGCAAGAGCCAAGAGAAGGAAAGGAATCCCATGTGAATTGTGGGGCAGACTGTGCTTTTATTAAATATGCCAGTAAGTATTTTTCTTTACTAATTCACTATGCATCCCTTTTCTGGGAAAATGGACCATCATGTAGATTGCCTTGTAACTCCCTGTACAAAGTACCTATCTGGAAAGAATAACAAGAGCCTAAACCACTGGGAACAAATATTATGTGAAAATAGCTGGTGACGCCTATTATACTTCTAAGTGGGGTTTCAAAGAAAACTATCAGACAGACTAATTCTTACGACTCTTCAAAATAGGACCAGACAGATCACTGAAAAGAAAAGCTACGGGGAGCCCCCACCAGCAGGGGGATCAGGGGATTTAGTGAGCCAATCTTTTCAATCTCTGCTTCCGATAGTTCCATAATAATTGTCTGAAGCTGTTCATAATTAGACTCAATTATGGGATTAGTTTGAGTCATATTATGAAGCATTGATTTCCCGAACACAACTGCTG
The DNA here is from genome assembly GCA_004026605.1 of Ondatra zibethicus. Taxonomy (NCBI): domain Eukaryota; kingdom Metazoa; phylum Chordata; class Mammalia; order Rodentia; family Cricetidae; genus Ondatra; species Ondatra zibethicus. Next base: position 51,046 of record PVIU01002381.1, on the reverse strand, counting down.
AAGGTCGAGGTGCTGAACGCAGGAAATGGACCACGATCCCGAGTAACAAAGTTGCAGCAAGACCCAGAAGGAGAAATATTGATCTATTTATAACGAATTTGTGTCTGAACTCCTTCTTATTCCCAGTTAATAAATGCAATTCAGGTTAGAGCAGACTGTATTGGGAAATGCTGATCCATTTGTCAAGGAGGGAGTGAGACATGCTTGCTTGTTTGACTTCAGGGGGCGATCAGTTTCAGATTTCTGGAGAGGCAGACACCTAACGTGGGGCTGGCTGGAGAAGACGCAATGCTTTCCATTTCCTCCACTATAAAAATTCCTATAATCCTGCTTGGAGGAGCTTCTCAAATTGGCTTGCGAGTTGATGCGCCAGGAGGCATAATAAATTCAGCATAATTAGGAAGGCTAATCAGATTCATTTCCAAACCATGGTTAGTTCCTAGGGTATGTCAGTAACAGTCCACATTTGAAGAGCTGAGGGACATGCTTATACTTTAACCTAAATCCGGAAGAGGTCATGATTATGTGGTTACTGTGTACCAGGCTCTGGGGTAAGTAATTTACCTCTCAAAAATATGATTATTAACCACATTCTGTAGATGTGAAGACTGACAAAATAATGTGGTCCATCTGGGGCTCCCATCTTGTACTTACTTCATTATAAAGGAAAATGTGCTTTAATTTGTCTGCCATTTAAAATATTTTTACCTTTGTGGAGAATTGCACTAATGGTTCTGATTTCTTATCATTTTTAAACAACTCCCTTTGACAGTAACTTTGCATTTAGCATCACTATAAATGTACAGTCCATGTCCTTGCCCTTGACTTTGAATTTGACCATGTGACTTACTGTCACTGATGAATTAATAGACACACCAGGAGCATGGCTTGAACAGTGGTCACATGCCCAGGCTCACTGACCTCCATTCCTACTAGTGCTGCACCCTCCTTCACTGTGTCTAGGAGAAGGACAAGAGACATATTGATCCCAACCGAATCCTTTAGGCAAAACTAGGCCATATTAGACAACCTCATTTGGCTCAGGGTGTGAGAGAGCCCAGCTACATCAGCACAGCCTCCCACATGACCCCAATTGACAACAGATGGGTGAGTAAATTTATTTATTTATCTTGCTGAATAACACAGACCTTTGTGTTTAATGTACAGCACTAGCTAAATAGAACAATATTTGTGTGTTCTTGTATGCATATATTGTGTGTGCATATATACCCACTCTTTTTGAGACACTGTCTCTCATTGTCCTGGAGCTTGCTAGTGAAGGTAGATCAGCTGGCTAATGATTCTTAAATAGCTTTCTGATCCTACCTCTCCAGTGCTGGAATATATAACCAGCTTTTAAAAATTAAAAAAAAGTGTGTTCAAATTCAAACTCAGATTATTATTGTACTGACTAATCTATCATCTAAGACCCCAAATGAAGTAATACTTAAACAGAGACTTGATTTGAATTAAATGCAAGCTTTGCTTCACTTTCTATACCAAGTCATTGGAAGTAAAGGGATTTTGTATTTTTGGTGGGTGATTGCCACCACATGGAAAGACATATGTCTTCCCTCACCATTTAGGGTTGTTTGGCCGAAAAATATGAAGAAGATTAAAGAAAGGCTTGTGTGAAGGAAGAAATAATGGATGATTCCAAGGTTTCTTAGTAGTGAAATTGCAGCAAGAAACAAAGGGGAAATATTGACAAAGGTGTTTCAATAGAGATAAAGAATCTACAAGATAACTGAGTTTAATGGCACATGCCTTTAATCCCAGTACATGGAAGGCTGAGACTGGAATATTTCTGTTATTTCAAGGCCATCCTGGTCTATATAGGAAGTTTCAGGTCAGCCATGGCTACATAATAAGACCCTGTAACAGCAACAATGTCAACACACACACAAAAGAATATGAAAGACATTAATGGAATATGTTTATTAAATACCTAAGCAATGTTATGCATGAAGTACCTGGACATTTATTATCATTATTGTTGTTGTTGTCATTGTTGTTATTGTTCTGTTCTTGTTTGAGACTATAGCCCCCGCTATCCTGGTATTCCCAATGCAACCTAGGCTGTCTCTGAACTTGCAATGTAATCCTCCCAAACATTAGGAACCAGAGGTGTGAGCCACTAGGCCTGGCTTGCCAAATACATTTCAAATATAAATTACAATACTATTAAAAATGATGGTGGAAATGAAGTACTACACACAGTCAGTCATAAATGCAAGCAGAATGTCATTTTAATGTCTGATATAGATGTATCCCATAATTAAAATCTATAAATTGTGGGCATGATCCTATCCAACACATAACAAAAAAGTCCCTCCATAATCCGTCTGCTGCCACCTCATCTCTGCTCGTCTTTTAAATAGACTGCAGTAAGCTCAAATACACCAGGGATTCCTCCCAAAACTTCAGGTGTCTCTCAGCGCCATGCCCTTTTCAGACAATTCTCCCTGGAATACCTTCTCACTTCCCTTTACCCATCCTCTTACTTACTGTCTCCCTGTGCCTCTAAGACTGAGACCAGTGGCCACTTCCTCTAGTTCCCTGTTATTCCTGCTTTTCCAGACTTACTTCAGGTCCTTCCTGGGTATGTTTCCTCACATCTCCATCAATGGATTTTCTATCTTTATAAGTTTTGTCCTAAAACCATGTCTCCTTTATCTGCTTCCAAATTTCTTAAGGACACAGGATAAAGCAGTCTTACATTTGGTTGCTCAGCATTTTTATTTTGAGTAAATAAGTAGAAGGCGGTCAGCGCAGTGTTGTAGGATTCAAAGTCAGGTGCACACTACATGGTAATTGAAGCTGTTTGTATAAGGATACAGCAGATGGGGTGTGTTCAAATACATATGAAAACAACATTTAAAGGGAGAGTGGAGGAAAAGGAGCAACAGAGGACACTGAACAGGAAAGGAGACTTTGGAAAAAGAGAACATGATTCTGAGGGAGCAGGCATGACAGGCAGGGGCTGGGAAACAGTCAAGATGAAAAACTCCGACTGGACTAGACAACACCGTGGTCAAGGTCACTTCAGAGAGCCATTTTGGGGGCTTGATAGAGCTTGAAAGTGAAAGTTAAGTGGACTGGGAAAAATCCAGACACGAAGGAGCACATTTTGATAGGAAGTTAGAAGACAGTAACTAGTAAAATTAGGATAGGATGAAGATCAGAGCTGAAGGAAGGGTTGGTAAAATGGAAATGGTGGGGTTTAGAGAGTGCCATGTTCTGCATGGAAGTCAAGGTTGCAGGAGTATTGGAAAAGAAATAAATGGAACCAAGGATTCCTGTTGCCCAGTTTATTGGTGTCTCAAAGTTCTTTTTATTAATTTTTATTCTATTGTAAGGAAACGAGACCCAAGAAAACAGCATGATGGGAATGTGAGTCAGCTACCTGTGACAGCCAGTGTTTGGTGACAAATGCTGAGCTTGGGGATGGCATTTTCAGCCACATGGCAAGACAAGACTGAGAAGAGGTTAACATACAAAACTTGATGTCAGATGTATTTGGATTCAACTCTTGGCTCTAGCACTGTCTGAATGCCCAATGGTTTAGCAAGTGCATAAGTCAGTGCTCACCCAAATCCACCACCAACTGTTCACACAACTGTTTAGTTGACATCTTAAGAGTTTGCTATAGCCTTTCCCATGATAATGATGTACTTCCTAGAATACTCATTGTGCTCAAATACAATGCACTCCTATGTTTTTTCTTTCTCAAGCTTAGTATATGTTGGTCACTACGTGGTTATCCTTTAGAACTGTACCCATGGAGACAGAGAAGTTAGAACACTAGCCAAGAGTATTGTTTTTCTAGCAAGGAATCCAGAAGGGAGCAGTTGCCTATTATTCTTTGAACCTGTGTCTCTGCTCATACTTTCTTTGAGTGATAAACTAAACCACTTAGTCTTACACAGAGACACACACACACACACATACACACACACACACACACA